>WJSH01000991.1:0-45592 GCA_009757365.2 Lepidium campestre | reverse complement strand
TGATAGGGTTAGGTTGTATGCTTGATTGAGATTATTTGTCATGAGAATGAATTTGATTGCTTTAAATCTATTGTCTAGAGATGATTCCTGAATGGTTTGTTAAGTAATCAAGAGAGCCCTAACTAAGCCAAGATCGATAACCTCACTCCTCAATAGCCCTAACTTTCCTTATTGTTTACCTTCATTTTAAATTGTCTTGCTCGTTATCTTATTGCTATTGTTCATCTTTGTGTTCTGTTTTATTGCCTTAGTTCGTTCATTTAGTTTTGTTTCACTTAGATTGATTGAAATCATAAACTTTAATTGGCTTGAATTAGGTTGATCTAATATGTTCTAAGTGCTAGCATCTTCACCCGATTGGATGGATACCTATTATACTGCAATGATATGATAGTGTAATAGGAATTGTTAAGTGGAAAAATCTTACTATCAAGGTCCCACTGTAGTTGATTTCATTGATACTTCTAAAGATGATTTGGTTCAAGTTTCATCTCACATTTTGGAACATAATTCTGATGTATCTGATCAACTCATGACAACAAGCACAACCAATTTAACTCACAAGTGTAAGTTTAATGATGATTCTTCTGGGAGTGGTTCTGTTTCCAAACTCTATGTACGTGATTCTGCTATAGGTGAAGGTAGTTCTTCTGGAGGAACAGACATTAACAAGATTCAAGGTTTTGGTGGCACCTAAATCACCCAAGGAGCCATGATTACAACCTGTTGGAACTGTCAAGATTTGGGCATTGACTTGACAGTTCGACGCCTCAAGGAGATACAAAGGAAGTATTTCCCATACATGATTTGTCTGATGGAGACAAAACAAAAAGATGAAGTTGTTCGTGATATTTGTTGTTCTTTAGGTTATGATTTTTGTGTAACAGTCCCTCCACAAGGTATAAGTAGGGGTCTAACAGTTCTTTGGAAGAAGTCTGTCTGTTTCTGTTGGTTTTCAGTCTGCAAATTTGGTTGATTGTCATATTAAGAGTAATGGAATTTCCTTCTATTTGTGTCTTGTGTATGGTCACCCAAATCCGAGACAAATACATCATTTGTGGGAGAGATTAGAAAGATTATCCACAACTAGAGATGAACTATGGTTATTAATGGGTGATTTCAATGAAATCAAGGGGAATGAGGAGAAACAGGTGGAGTCCAGAGAGCAGAGAGTTCTTTTTCTAATTTTCGTCGAATGATAGCTACATGTCAAATGAGTGATTTAAAATTGATTGGTGACAGATTTTCTTGGACTGGGAAATGGTATTCACATAATGTTTGGTGTTGTTTAGATAGAGCAATGGCTAATAAGGAATGATTATCTATGTTTCCTTCTGCACAAGTTGAATTTCTCCCTTTTGAAGGCTCAGACCATCGCCCACTTTTATTGTGTTGCAGCCAAAATACATGTAAAAGGTGGGGCCAGTTCTGTTATGATAAAAGATATTTTGAAAGGGAGGGATTTAAGGATCACGTGGTTGAGGCTTGGAAAGGTGTTGGGCCTAATAAATCTTTGGGCTCACGGATTCAAGCATGTAGAAGATCCATATCAAATTGGAAAAGATCAAAGCCTATTAATGCAGCTCGGCGTATTAAGGATCTCAAATTTCAACTGGATAGGGCTTTATCTCAAGGAAATTCTTCGACACGGGAGATTATGCAACTTCGAGATGATTTGAGGAAGGCATATACAGAGGAAGAACAATTTTGGCATCTCAAGAATAGAACATGATGGTTACAAGAAGGGGATCGAAATACTAAGTTCTTATATGCTTCCGCAAAACAGAGACTTGCTAGAAATCGAGTTCTTGCCATTGAGACTGAATCTGGTAATATCAAAAGAGGAGATCGAGAGATAGGAAATGCTGCAGCTACCTATTTTTCAACATTGTTTCGTAGTACAAGACAGGAGACACAATCTTATGATGATGTTTTTCAGGGGTTTGATCAACGAGTATCTGAGAAGGTCAATAATGATTTAACACGACCTATCACTGATATCGAGATCACTACAGCAGTTTTTGACATTGGTGCTGACAGAGCACCGGGACCTGACGGTATCTCAGGTGCTTTCTATCACCAATTTTGTTCGGACATTAAGGATGATGTCTCCACTGAGATCAAATATTTCTTTCTAATAAGTCAATTTTTTGAGGGAATAAACCACACTAATCTTTGTCTTATACCGAAAACAGAAGTAACTAGAACAATGAGTGATTTTCAGCCAATTGCTTTGTGCAATGTTCGGTATAAAGTCATCTCAAAAAATCTAGTTAATCGCTTAAAGAAGCATTTATCCAGCATTGTGAGCGAGGAACAAGTTGCTTTTATTCCAAATCGCAACATTGTGGACAATGTGATTATTGCTCAAGAGATGCTTCACTCTTTGAAATTCTGAAAACGTTGGTCAAAGTCTTATATGACAATCAAGACGGATATCTCTAAGGCTTATGCTCGGTTGGAGTGGGGTTTTATTCAAGATACAGTGAGATATATGGGATTTTCTGTGACTTGGATAGAGTGGCTTATGAAGTGCATTGAATCGGTTTCATTCTCTATTCTTATTAATGGTTCACCTCGTAATTTTATTATTCAGGAACGAGGGATTCGTCAAGGAGATCCACTATCCCCTTACATCTTCATACTTTGTAGTGAAGTTTTGAGTCACATGATGCGGAATGCAATCCGAAATCAATCGCTTAAAGGGATGAAGATTAGCGCTCAAGGACCTGTAGTAAGTCATATGTTGTTTGCTGATGATGTGTTGTTCTTTTGTCATACCAATGCAAGATCTTGTACAACAATTATGAATACAACAAGCTTGGATCAAGGGGTATAGGAAGCTACTTTTTGAAGGGGATAATAGGATGGTGTTTAATCTGATTAAAGGCTATCATCAGAACTTTGCACTGCATAATTGGGTTCGTCAGATTCATCATTGGTTAAATAAGTTTGAGGAAGCTTATGTGGCTTGGGTTTGTCGAGAAGGAAATCGAGTGGCTGATAAACTAGCGCATGTTCATGATCATTTATTAGATTTCATTAATTATCATTTGATTCCAATTTGTATAACAGATATTCTGCACGAGGATTATGTCTCTTCTGGTTAATATAATTAAGTTTATGATCATGAAAAAAAAAAAAAAAATCAGTTTAGATAAAAGCCCACGTGCATAAAGCCCATATCGCAAAAAGGAAATAAAGACGAAAGAGATAAAACCAAACTTCCTTTCTTCTCTCTCTAAGAATCAAATCCTTACTTCTCTGCAAATTCACTTCCGAAGAAGAAGAAAGAGGGAAACAAGATTCCTCCTTTTCTGGGCATCTCTCTCTCTCTCATTGCTTGTTTAATGCCAATTCCTATATTGGGTTCTCTTCATGTTTGATTTTTCTCTTAAGACATCACCATGGGAGCTCAAAAGAGCATCCACGCAGGCAGAGGTCACTTTTTCTTCTAAACCCATCTGATTTTCTACTTACATTCTCAATTTTTATCAATTTTTTGTTTTTGGATCAGTGTTAATGTGATAATGTGCTGAAAATGGTATATTCGGAAATTTGATTGTGGATTTAACCACTAACCATTGAATGGAAAATTCTTTTGGAGGGCTTGGATTTGTTTCCATGTTTCTTCAAAGTTCTATCTTCATTTCCCAAGTATAATAGATATGATTCATTTCATATGCATAGTTATGATTATGTGTATAGGTGTGGTAATTGATAAATTAGAATGTTGTAGACATGAGAACACAATGGTTTGTTGTAAAGGAAACATATTTTTGTGAATGTGGGATGCGTCTTGCTTTTGTGAGTGTAGTATAAGAAAATATCAGATATGTTTTGATGGCTTCTTCAATGCTTTTAGAGCGAAAGTATCAATTTTGATCAATGTTGTATAATACATTGGTTGTTTGTAATGGAAAACACTTTCTAAACTTTTTTGTTTATAATCATCATGTGGTATAGGTCTTGCTGTTGATTGTTGAATATAGTGAAAGATTAAGATAAAATTGGTTTGGTATGGAGTTTTTCTAAATGGTTTTTGAGCAGCAGTATCAATTTTGATCTTCTTGTTTTGTTGATTGCAGCCAGGATTGATGTTAATGTAGATTTCACTCACAAGCTATGTACTTCTTTAATGTTTCCTGCTTTCAGGTTTGCTCCCATCACCCATTATTCAACTTTAATGACATACCACTACTCATAAAGTTGAAGTACCTTTAGGCTTTAGCTTCATCAAACGATATTAACATTCAGCTTGTTGCTGTTTGAACAGGGACACTAGCAGTCCGCTCTCTCTAGTGATTGGCAGGCAAGTTCTGTGACTTAATGCTACAAATTAAATAATCTTCGGAACTGTAATGGTAATATCGCTCTTTTCGATTTAGTCTTCATATGGGTCTGTTTGTTGCAGCCTTTGTATTAAACATCCAAATTTGTTTGGAGGAAGCGAGAAGCTTGATGTATCTTGGGATAAGGGGCTATATGATTCCAATGTTCTGGTGGCGTTTAGGAGACCCAGACCTGAATGGCGTCCACAACAGTGCTTCTTCGTACAGGTTCGAATAATACAAGATCAATTTGGATATACTCAGTTTCTTTTACTTGTGTTAATGATCTCTAAAACTATCTTAAGAATGAAAGTTTCCGAATTATGCTATGTTAATACTTTCATATTTACTAAATCTGGACAGCATTCTCTTTCACCTGAGATAGGGGTCCATGGCACCCCAGTTGACAATTTTTCCCGGTCAGGGAGCGGAGGTGTAAATCTGTCTAAATTGGCAGTTGGTTTAGACTTGAGTGAGCCAGCGAATTCAAAGTGGAGCAGCACAACCAGTGTAAAGTTTGAGGTACCCTAGCAATATCTACTTCTGACATCGTAGAACAATGTTGTTGTTTTACTTTGGAGTAAAATTAATATCTTCCATTGGTGCAGCATGTGCGTCCAATGAATGATGATGGACGCTCGATAACTAGAGATCTAGATGGATTTCCTATTACTTGCAGGTGATATTAGATATCTCTTCCCTTGATTTGTTTCCTTAGTCTCTAGCATTAAACTGATATTTACATCGTGTAGAATTATTTGCTATGCAGTGGAGATACCCATGACAGTATGGTAGTATTAAAGCAAGAATCCCGGTTTGCAAAGGCTACCGACCAAGGCCTTTCTCATGTAAAAGACTCGTATTCTTTTTCATAGCCCTGGGGACATCGTGTAGCCATTTTTCACTTAGCTTCTCAACTTTTCTTTTCTTTCATACTGGCTTCTTGGTCTTTCAGTTTAGCATGCAAATAGAACAAGGTATTCCGGTTGTGTCCAAGTGGCTTATCTTCAACCGTTTCAAATTTGTTGCATCCAAAGGTGTCAGGTTGGGACCGGCTTTTCTTTTAACAAGGTAATAACAGGTTCTTACATTTTCTGTCGTGACATGTACTATTGGAAGAGGCTTTATAATGATATTCGAGTTCCTGTGGTTCTTACTTCTTCTGTAACAGCCTGACAGGTGGTTCAATTGTAGGAGACATGGCTCCTTATCAAGCATTTGCCATTGGTGGGCTGGGCAGTGTCCGGGGATATGGTGAGGGCGCTGTTGGATCCGGACGGTCATGCCTTGTTGCTAATACAGAGTTGGCGTTGCCTTTGGTATGTGGATTTGTTGCCTGATTTGGTCTTCAGAACCATCAAAAGGTTTTCCCTTTCAAGTTTCATCATTGAGCTTTATTTCCTTTTGTATACAGAACAAGATGACAGAAGGAACCATCTTCTTGGATTGTGGAACGGACCTAGGCTCAAGCCGCCTTGTCCCCGGTAAGCTCACTTTACCTGC
This sequence comes from Lepidium campestre, assembly GCA_009757365.2. Lineage (NCBI taxonomy): Eukaryota > Viridiplantae > Streptophyta > Magnoliopsida > Brassicales > Brassicaceae > Lepidium > Lepidium campestre. The sequence continues at coordinate 39,758 of WJSH01000991.1, read as the reverse complement.
TCTGAACAAGAACCATAAAGAGGTTGTTTGAACAAAAATTTGATTTAGCTGTTGCGGACCTGGTTTTAGGAAACCCTTCACTAAGACAGGGGAAGCCAGGGTTTGGGTATGGATTCGGGTATGGACTACGATTCAAGTCTCCGTTGGGTCACCTTCAGGTTGACTATGCCATAAATGCTTTCAACCAGAAGACTCTTTACTTCGGTGTCACTAACCTTGCTTCATCAACATAGTCAATAGAATAAAGCAATCAAGAAAAGCACATAATCAGTGTCTTGATTCAAGGATATATTTGTGTTTGAGGTTGGACCAGAAACACCAGTAGAGGAGGCAAAGAAAGCCCAAAGTGATACCATTAAAAGATTGATAAAAATCTTGAGAAGAATTGTAAGTGTTATAGGAATCATGTAATATCAGAGGACTACAAGGTTGAGTGTTTTGGTATGCGCACAGCTGCCAGAGTTTTTGTCTGAAAGCTGCTGACTTTGTGGAGAAGGGAACACACATTTGATTGGATGGAGTTGTGAATAATGCATCTATTGTTTTTCTCATATCTTAGTTGAACTTAATATCATCGATTTGGCAAAACCATCAGGTATATAGCTATGAAAGCTGAACCACAAAAATTGGAAGGTTTTCGGAATACCTACTAAGCTTGATTCTTCAAAAAGGTGGTCATTTTGGTTATCTGTTACTTCAGTTTGTCCGGTTTAAGAAGCATACTGTTGAACCAGGTCTGAAATTATCTTGTTATGGAGAATGAAAGTTAAACTAAACACATCTACTGGTACCAACTGATATGTACAAAGCATGGAATCAATGGCTTGAGAAAAAGTTAATAATAATAAACAAAGGAACCGAACCATACAAGATTTGCCCAGGAATAGGGACATTTTGGTTCCTACCATAACCATTACTGCAATCTGGTATAACAATTCAATACATCACTGGAGTGTCCTTCAAGAGTTGAAAACAAGCTCAGAAGAAATTGTTGAACTGACTGGTTAGGGAGCTCTTGAGATTTGAATACAGACCATAAAGAGAATACTGCTTAAGGTTCTCAACTTCATACCACGAATTAAGAACCGACAAGTGTTTGTCAGTACCGGAAAAGGCTAGCTGGATCCCGAGACTACAGTCCACTGTACCTCCCCGGCCTTTGCAGCTCGGTGTTCTAATTGCACAATCTTGCTTATTCAGACACACAAAGTTTGGATTGCCCTTACAGGACGCACACCCATCTCTTTTCCAGTACAAGTTTTGAAGCCTACCTTTCTGAAACTCCATTACCTTAAAGAACATAAACAATTCACCATCAAAAAGAGCTCTTAATGAATCTATTAGCATCAGATTCTAAGTCAGGACTCAGGAGATGATTATATAAAAAGGGCTCTTTACCAATGTAAAACTGGTTACAATGAAAGTGCTGTTTGCAATAAAAGCTGGAGGAGACCGCGCAGCATATTTACGACCAGCAAATGCTACCATGTATCCACCATAGTTGTCCTGAAGAGATTAAACATTCAATTAAACCCATTATGACTCTGGATTTAAAGAAAGATTCTCATCAATCTGAATTGGAAAAATCCTACTTTTCAATTCAACATAAAAGCCAAAATCCGATGATTATACACTGAAGAACTATAATTAGTAAACATGAAGCAATCTAATTAGTGTAATTGGGTAAGGTCAAAATTCAAACTTAAAGAAGACAAAGTCAACCAAATCTACAGTTTCTTAATTTAAACTCTGCACAGATATTTAATCAAAATGCTTTTTAATCTGATTAACGAAACTAATTCGATTTAATAAATAAATAAAAATTGACGGATTTTGAATTTCTGGGAGAAGAAATGTTACCGGGAAGAACGCGGAGGTGTTGATAGAGAGGAGAGAGATCTCATCAACTTTAGGGCGAAAGAGAGAAAGCTGTGAATTCATGGCGGCGAGGCTAAGTCGACGGTCACAAGGAGAAAGAAGAATCGTTTGGTTAAGGAAAAACGAAGGACGCGAAGAGAATGCGATTCCGAATGTGAATCCATCGGATCTCTGAATCTTTGCATCGGAACAAGGCGAGTAAACATTGTTAGTGTTTTCTCCTCCGGAGATGGTTAGAATCACGAAGAAGGAGATGAGGATTGTTAGGGTTTTCGAAGAAGACATGTTATCAAATTACGAGATGGTTTTTTTGGGGAAGAGAGAGTGTGAGAGAGTGTGAATGGACTGAGTCTCTGTGGCTTTCACGTTCGGTTTTCGTCGTTTTCAACCGTTGTCATAAGAATTCGACTGGCAAAATTCCAAAAGTTATTTTATTTTATTTTTTTAAGGAAAAGTTTTATATTTTCCTTTCGTTAAAAGGTTTCATGCTTATGAAGTTATCATACGCTAGAGGTGGACGGTTTGGTTAAAATCAATAATTTTCTTTTTTTTAAGTTAAAATATATTAAACGTATGCATATTAATTATAAATATTTTATTAATATATGAATATTACTTACAAATATTTTTTTTTATGCTACTAATTGAATATACAAATATCAATTTTTTTTAATCTATGATTAAGTTTATATCATTATATTTTATTAGTTGTTACGTTTCACAATAAAATCAGAATTAGAATTGATAATTATAATTATTATCAAGATATATAATTATTAAGCTTATTGCTAAATTCGCTTGGTCAAACAAACACTAAGACATAATATAAACGTAAACGACTAAATAAAAGTTAAAACGATTTCGTAAAGTATTTAAACCAATCAGGTGGTACATTGACTTGATATTGTTTGAATTATTGAGTACTATAGAAACAAAAAACTCCATAGAAAATACTAAGATTGGGTACCTTATATTTTATAGTTTTCTCAAAGTGCTTAACTATCTTCCTTTCTCCATTTCAGTTACCTTTATGAGATTTTTTTTCCATTTGAACATAACTTTTATTAATGAGAATCAGATCTTACATTATTCACAATGACATTACAACAACCCTTAGAATTTTGTAGAGATATATTAAAAAGGTTGCGCTCCGCTTGCTTGATCTTCGTTTTGTTCGTCAAACTTAGGTGGCATTCTTGCTTAGGAAACATTTTCATCCCGTTATGCATTCGAAAACCAAAGGTTGCAATCCATCTGTTACACGCAAAACCTTCAATGTGATCAAAACTCTCTTAAAGAAAGAGACAAACTTTTCTTTGGTTGTAATAAATTCTTGTGCTTGTTTGAATGGCATTAATCGTTTTCTGATTCTCACTTTATTCGCCTCTCCATCATTTGGGTATTGATTCCATGGTGGTTTTCATGGTGGTCGTAGTGTCATCACCAAATCCGAAGGGAGATGGGTTAATCTTCGGGACGCGCATAGTGGATCGTGCTGACGCCCGATAACAATCAAACGACAAACATAAAATACGGTTTAGATCACCGAAATGAAAACGACGTAATCACCGAGAATAAACTTCTCCATGAGAAGACAACTATTGGATCGAAATTGGTATTGATACCTAAATATCACGAACAAGCACCATGATAGGATCATGATATCGACAACTGGATCTAAGAAAGAACCACCAGAACATCTCAGTGAAACGCTCACCCAAATCGATGACGAAATCAAAATCCTAACCATTCAATTTATTCAATCTAATCTAATATTGAAGTAGTGAAAAGTGAAGAATGAAAATTGGGATTAGAGGGGACCCACCGACACCGGAATGACCAGCGCCGGTCGAAGACGTCGAAGAAGTTGAAGAAAAAAGATGGAGAGATATATTTTCTAATCTCCAAAGGAGAGGGGAAGAAAATGGTTTTTGTATAACTTTTGTTACCTTTATGAGATAAGAATAATAAATATATTTAATTCAACTGTATAAAGAAAATAATAAATTAAGAATTCTTTATACAGTAAAGTACCTTCCACGGTGATGGAACTCGCTTCATCAGATTTAATCACATAGCTGATCTCACAGTTGTCATGACCGAATATAACAACATTAAAACGCGAATCTCCTATGTACGTGAACAAAAGTACGTATCCTGCTGTTATGAAATAGGTTTCTACAAACTTCCAACCGTTCTCAAAGTAAAAATGATCACATAATCAAATCAACTCAACAGAATGCATGTACCTAAATGATGTTTGAAGAGTTATTAGGTCGTTCAGCTGTAGTCCAGACCTCGCAAAAACGTCTGGGATTTGCTGTTTATACGCAAACCAAGAAGTTTGAGATTTTATTGTTTGCGGAGCACAACCCAACAACAATTTGTACATTATATCAAAAAGAACAAAGAAACAAATGTATACAGTCATTTCATGGCTGACCCGCGCGCACGCGCGGAGTTGGTTAAAATCTTTAAAAAATTTGTTTTTCTTTTTTAAAATATATGAATATATAATTCAAACAATGAAAAAAACAAAAATCGAAATAACTATTAATGAAATTATGTATATTAAACACTAACCAAAATATAGCATTCAAAGATATGCTACTAAACTAAATATGAAACATTAAAATTCTCAAAGTTTTGGCAAATATTAACGAGAAAAAAGTCAATCAAACACTGACCTTTCCAAAATGGTTAAATCAAACACCGAATTATCAAAACTCCAGATTAAACTCGGAATTTATAGTTAACTTCCATTAAAACCCTGAACTTTAAGTTGACCGAGTCGATTTACCCTGACGTTAACTTATTTAACAGACCTCCATGGTTATGGTAAAACTCCTAACCTATTCAATCTAGGTCACAACAACATCTCTTGAACAGGTCATTTGGAATTTCTGTTAAACAACTTAAGGTCGGGGTAAATCGGCTCGGTCAACTAAAAGTTCAGGGTTTAAATAGAAGTCAACTACAAATACAAAGTTAATCTGGAGTTCCGATAGTTCGGTGTTTGTTTTGATCTTTTTGGTTCCCCAAACCCATGAAAAAAAAAGATTAAATCAATGAGAATATTGAATGAGAGAATTGCTTTGAGAATGGAATACTAAATATAATATTTATAGATGAGAATATTAGGTCAACTATTAGGGTTTAGAAAAACCTAAACCGTCATTAGAATATATTAAAAATCGATGATATATGTAAATATAATATTCTGAAATTAAAATTTTTTAAATACTTATGTGTTTGGATAAATCTAAACCCATTTTTGATATAATAATATGTTTATCCTTCAAAACAAAAAATTAAATCAAATTAAATTAAAACATATAGCAAATTAAAAAATATATGTTTGTGTAAATTCTATTTAAAATTAAAAATATTTACATTCTCCTATAAAAAGTAAAATTTAAATTTTTTTCATATTAAAAACATATACCAAATAAGAAATTATATTTGCATAAACTATCATAAAAATTCAAAAATTCTTACATTCTTGGTTGAATCCATAAGAGAATTATGAATCATATTAGGAATCTGAAAACCCTACCCGCCATCTGATCTGACCACGTGAAAGAAAAAGACAAAACAGATAAAGAAAACAACTCATAATAGAACAAAAATTGGTGTGCACCTTTATAACCCTAATATCTCCGCATAACCAAAAACGAAATCACATTCTGAGTTGTGATTCAAAAGTTACGGTAGTTTTTGCCCAAGAAAAATTTCTGGAGAACGAATTCCCGATTGCCAAAGTTTAGAGACAATTTCTCGTTAAACCAAAAGGACCAAAACGACGATCAACATATTATTGGAAAGCCCCAATAGTCTAATTTTCAGATCAGTTTGACAATCCAAATTTGGAGGTGGAGTTCATCGGAAAATATTGACCATTGAAAATACTATCAAAAGAACCCATAAAAAAAAAAGACTAAAATGATGAGAATATTGAATGAAAGAATTGCTTTGAGAATAAAATACTAAATATAGTATTTGTAGATGAGAATATTATGTCAACTATTAGGGTTTAGAAAAACCTAAACCGTAATTAGAATATATTGAAAATCGATAATATTTGTAAATATAATATTCTGAAATTAAATTGTTTTAAATACTTACGTGTTTGGATAAATCTAAACCTGTTTTTGATATAATAATATGTTTGTGTAAATTCTATTAAAAATTAAAAATACTTACATGTTCCTCCAGAAAACAAAATTAAAATTTTTTCATATTAAAAACATATACCAAATAAGAAATTATATTTGCATAAATTATCATAAAAATTCAAAAATTCTTACATTCTTGGTTGAATCCATAAGAGAATTATGAATCATATTAGGGATCCAAAAACCTTAGCCGCCATTTGATCGGACCACATGAAAGAAAAAGACAAAACGGATAAGGAAAACAACTCATAATAGAACAAAAATTAGTGTGCACCTTTATAACCGTAATATCTCCGCGTAGCCGAAAACGGAATCACATTCTGAGTTGTGATTCAAAAGTTACGTTGGTTTTTCCAAGACAAATGTTTGGAGATCAAATTCTCGATTGTCAAAGTTCAGAGGCAATTTCCTGTTATACAAAAAATACCCAAACGACGATCAACATAATGTTGGAAAGCCCCAATGGTCTAGTTTTCAGATCAGTTTGCTGATCCAGATTTGGAGGTAGATTTCATCGGAAAATATTGACCCTCGAAAATACTATCAAAATAACATATGAGAAAAAATAAGACTAAATCGATGAGAATATTGAATGAGAGAATTGTTTTGAAAATGACATATTAAATATATTATTTATAGATAAGAGTTATTATGTCAACTATTAGGGTTTAGAAAAACCTAAACCGTTATTAGAATATAATGACAATCGATGTTATATGTAAATATAATATTCTGAAATTAAATTTTTTTAAATACATACGTGTTTAGATAAATCTAAACTCGTTTTTGATATTATAATATGTTTATCCTACAAAACAAAAAATTAAATCAAATTAAACTAAAACATATAGCAAATTAAAAAATATATATTTGTGTAAATTATATTAAAATTTAAAAATATTTACATGTTCGTTCCTGCAAAAAACAAAATTTAATTTTTTTTTTATTAAAAACATATAACGAATAAGAAATTATATTTGCATAAACTATCATAAAAATTCAAAAATTCAAAAATTCTTACATTCTTGGTTGAATCCATAAAAAAATTAAGAATCATATTAGCAATCCGAAAACCCTAGCCGCCATTTGATCTGACCACGTGAAAGAAAAAGTCAAAACGGATGTAAATATAATATATTCTGAAATTAAAATTTTTAAAATACTTACGTGTTTGGAAAAATCAAAACCCGTTTGTGATAATATAATATGTTTATCTTGCAAAACAAAAAATTAAATTAAATTAAATCAAAACATAGAGCAAATTAAAAAATATATATTTTTGTAAATTCTATTGAAAATTAAAAATACTTACATGTTCATGTAAAACAATATTTAAAATTTAAAATTTTATCATTTTGGTAAACCCTAGCCGTCATTTGATCTGAGAACGTGAAAGAAAAAGAAGAAACATAGAAGAAAAACAATTCATAATATAACGAAAATTGGTGTGCACCTTTATAACTCTAATATCTCTGCATAGCCAAAAACGGAATCGCATTCGGAGTTATGATTCAAAAGTTATAGTGTTTTTCCCAAGACAAATTTCTGGAGAACGAATTTCTGATTGTCAAAGTTCAGAAGCAATTTCCTGTCAAACCAAAAGGGCCCAAACGACGATCAACATATTGTTGGAAAGCCCCAATGGTCTAGTTTTCAGATCAGTTTCCCGATCTAGATTTGGATGTGGATTTCATCGGAAAACATTGCGTTTTAAGGCGGCGGTTAGTTATATATATAGGTATTCCAGTCGATCATATGTTTTCCAGTCTAGGTATTCGAAGGTGGTTTGAGGGTTAAAGAATAATGGGATATATATATATATATAGATTAAGATCGAGTATTAGGGTTTGATAGATTATTTTTTCGTAGATATGATATAGCAAAAAAAAGATTTGAATCTATCTAATACATAAAATCAGGAAGTTGAGATTTAAATATGTAAATTTTACTTTTCGACTTGATTTAAATATGTAAATTTTACTTTTATTTATATATAAAATAGGAACAATTTGTTAGAATCCAAGTTAAGGATGGATTATCCATCGGAAAATTGGATAAATCTGATTAGAATTCAGATATCCATTGATTATTCGGGTCAAAAGTATTAAAAGACGTAAACACCATTAATGAATTTGTATTTTTCTGAATAAAACGAAGGGCAAATTATGTCTTATCCGAATAATACATGAATATTTTTGTATAAACATTAAAAAGATCCGATTAAGAGTCGGCTTATCTATTACAAAACGGGTAAAAACCTATGAAAAGACTAATATGCCATTAATGAAATTTGATTCTCATGAACAAAAGCAAAGGTATTTCATGTCATTATATAAAAAAAGAGGAGGGCAAAATTTGAAAAATCGGGGACAAAGATTCCCGATTAATATAATAGATATATCTTTTGCAAATTTGCTATTTTAAATAAAGAAATTCTTCTATCGAGTGGCCAGGTTTTTGTCATATATTAAAGATTTCAAATAAGAAAATGGTCGATTAAATACCAAAGTTACGCTTTTTGCCAAAAAAAAATTGAACTTTTTGATTTACCAAAAAAATCGAACTTGTGTTGACCTACCTAATTTAAAATTCAAAAAAGTCAACCTTGACAAAAGTTTAACTCTATTAAACGGGTCTCTTGTTAACGATGGATTAACGACACATAAGCGTCATTTAATAGAGTTGAACTTTCGTCAATGTTGACTTTTCTGGGTTTTAAATTAGCTAGGTCAACACAAGTTCGTTCTTTTTTTGGCAAATCAAAAAGGTAGATCTTTTTTTGGCAAAACTGCGAAAGTTTGGTATTTAATTGACCATTTTCTCGATTTCAAATGTTTTGAGAGTCTTTTCAGTGTTTTCACTTTTTTTTTTCTTTCCTTTTTTTTTGTCAAATATAGGTCTTTTTTTTCTTTCCTAAATTTTTGAATTTCAAAATAGATTTTCTAACTGTTAGTAAACTGTCTAGAAATCTGTCTTTTGTTAATTCAGTGCCAATTTTTTGGTTTTCCTCGTTAATGAATTTGAATGATTAAAGTTGAAAACAAATAATAAAGAAATTCTCCTATGAATGTTATAAATGTCTGTTGATGTTTATATCATTTTTGTATATTTATATTTAAGTTTTTTTTTTTATCAGAAATTAATTTCATGTAAACCCTATTTAGTAAACTTTTACTATATTTAAGATTTTTTCTGATATTGATATTTAAAAGGTTTATTTAGCCTTATTTTCTAGTTTGCTCAACTTTTTTACTTTTGCCCTTACTATTGATCATCCATGTATAATTCATGGTATTTTACGACTAGACATTGCTGCGATTTCGTCAAATCAGTAAAAAAAACGGAACTTTGAAGAAATAATATTTTTGACATGAAAATCTAACATTTTGTATATGTAATATAGAGGAAATTTTCGTATAGTTTCTGATTTATTGATTCAGTGTCATGCGTTACTAGACCGTCCGATTAGCGGCTAACAAAGTTTAAAACATGAGTTATATGGAATATGAAGGTAGAAAGATAATGAATAATGTATAAATGAAGAAGGACGATGAATAATGGATGAATGAATGACTAGGTTGTTAGATTTGATGTTTGCATTTTTAGTACTTTTATTCTTTGGCTATGTGATGGAGATGTGATCATCCTCAGTAAGTAATCATTTATTACTCATGCTTCTTTTCTCTGAGTTCAAGTTGTCTTTATGACGATATTTATTGTACAAGAACAACAATTTGGTGAAATTTTAAGAGAGACACATGGTATAACATGTTTGCTAAGTCAACAAAACAAGTGTGACATTATTAAGTACCATTTGGCCAAACAGAAGAAACATAAGCATTAATCAATAAGGTCTAGTAGATTATTCTACACAGTTTCCATAACCAAATTCATTTTCATTAAGTACTAATAAAATTATTTTGGGTTATTTGTTTTATTATTCAAGTCATGATTCATATTTTATGGTTATAAATTTTGTGGTTTTATCTATTGCGAAACATGATTACAGGAAACAAACAGATGGATTTAAATTATATTATCTTGATAACTCAAATGAACCAAAAATTAAGGAATTGAATCTCGTTGGTTTGCTAAGAAAATATTTAAGGGTTAACGATCTATTTCCCCCTCAAAACTTCTATATAGCACCAAATATACACATACTTTGACCCTCTATATATTTCTCCACAAATCTAAAGTTGTAAGCTTATATACACCTTAAACTAAAGTTTAATACATATTTAAATCCGAAAGAAAAGTTTCAATTTTGATTATACACTAACACAGGTTTAGTGTGGTTTATCTTTTACCAATATAATATTTACCCATAGTTAACCAACTATAAACCAGATTTTGACCCGATTAAAGATCCGATTACAATCTAATAACCTAAATCAAACTCAATCGTAATCCTATTACAATGTCATCCTTTTTCACTTCGATTAACTTAAATCGATCTTTGCTTTGTGATGATACAAGAAGAAAGCTCTAACAGTAAGCATACTGAACGATAATACAATATACATCTTTCAATTTGAAAAGAAATGGAGGCTTTGGTTTGCGGAAAATTGGGAAATCTAACCGCGACGAAGCCATGTAATCTAGAATCTCCGATGATGGTGAGAAACTTGCTTATCTTCCATCTCTGGTTCTGATTACTCTGGCATAGTAGACATCATCAGTTCAACCGTCCCCAAATTTTGTGTTAGAATCGTGTTTGTTCCTTCTTCGTATAAAATATTGTCAAGTAAAAATCTCATCTCTCTGATTTATTTTTTTTGTTTTTATGTGAATCTAAGATTGTAAGGAGCTGCAAAAGTTTTCATTTTTATTAATGTAGGTTGTACTAGTTCTTTTGTAAGAAGCTCGAAATCTGAGATTAAGCTTTTTTCAAGTAGATGCGAAATAGATTGTAAACAATAAAGCTTTTTTTGAACTGTGAAATACAAATTGTAAATATTAAAGCTTTTTTGAAGTGTCATATACAAATTTTGTGGGTTGATAAAATTTCTGGTAACGTGAATGGAGAATTAAGTTTTATGGATTGTGGATTGACGAAGAAGAATAAAAGAAACAGTGAAGGATATGAGATTGAAGGCATGCCATAACTAATTTTTCGGGTTTAAAATTAGGTTTGGTATTGGTTTTCGATGGTTTAGTAATGGTGGTTTAAGTTGAACCATATAAACCGATGCAGATGTGCAATTGAATTTTGTAATTTTAATTTAGGTGCAATTAAGTTTAAAACTTTAGATTTGTGGAGAAATATATAGAGAGTCAAAGTCTATGTATATTTGGTGCTATATAGAAGTTTTGAGGGAAAAATATATTGTTAACCTAAAAGTTTGGTCTGGTTTGGTTTCTTTCAATACTTATTCTAAATTATTGATAGTGGGAAGTGGTTCCTGTGTAGTTTATGGTTATATAGGAATTTATATACATGGGCCAAATGGGAGAAACCTAGGTCATGTTCGTTTCTACGTCTATCAACTTCATCCAGATGGTCCATCTAGTTGCATCATCTAGATGGAATAGCTAGATGTTGTTTGTTTTCATGTTGATATCTACATTTAGATGCAACATCTAGATGTAAATGTGTTTGTTTTCTTAGTTGGACACTCAATGTAGATGTATCTACTAATAAAATTACCAAAATAACATGATTTATTTTTTTAAATATTATTTTGATTAAATAAATTAAATTTTTATTTAATTAAATATGAGAGAAAAAAAATGAGGATAAAGAGACAAAATAGGAGAGAGAAGAATAAAAAATGAGGAGAGATAAAAGAAAGAGGAGAGAGAAAAAAGAGGAGATAAATGAAAAATAGGAAAGAGAAAAGAAAGAGGAGAGAGATGAAAAAATAAGATATAGAAAAGAAAGAGGAGAGAGATATGAAAAATAGAAGACAGAAACAGAAAAATGAGGGGAGAGAAATAAATGAGGAGATAGGTGAAAAATGAGGAGAGAGAAGAAAGAAGAGGAGAGAGATGAAAATAGGAGAGAGAAGAAATATCAAAAAGAATAGGAGAAAGAGAAAAGAAAAAAGGTATTTTAGTCTTTTTAATTTTTTAAAACTTCATGGGTCGACGGTTTTTTTCCATCTCAAACTATTGATATAACCATAGATGCACCTAAACTTACGATCTCAGTTTAATTGAACATAAAGTTTAACGATAAGACTTAATTTCACCCTTAAATAGATCATCTCTATCTAATTGCACACAAACTATCAACACTAAGCGTAATTGCACAAATTGCTGCTAATTTCACCTATTAAGCCTAAAAATTAACCTAATTTATGATCCATTTATACAAATTAAACACGGTTGAAGAATATCATATCTTAATCGTGATACAAACGAGTCATGAATTGGTTTAGATTGTGTTAATTTGTTGGCTTTAAATCCTAATTAGGAGTAAAATTATCAGCAATTTGTGCAATTACGCTTAATGTTGATAGTTTGTGTGCAATTAGATAGAGATAGTCTAATTAGGGGTCCAATTAGACCTTATCGTTAAACTTTGTGTGCAATTAAACTGAGGTCGTAAGTTTAGGTGCATCTATGGTTATATCGATAGTTTGAGGTGGAAACAAACTGTCGACCCAAACTCATCTATATCCAATTGCTTCTTCTAAAAGCATATCAATTTTCAAAGATTTTGAACTAAGTTGAGATGCTTTATTCAGCAGCTCTATCCAGATGATGCAAAATTAGGTATTTAAACGAACAACAGTTGGATGAAGCATCTAGATGGAGCAGCTGGATGGAGAAACGAACATGACTCCAATAAACTAAAAAAATCTGGTTTGGTTTATTATGTCTTGGATAATTACTTTTTTAATACTTTATCATTACATAATATTATTACCTTTGAGTGCAATCGGCTGCTTATTTATCAAGACAACATTATAACTAGGCAAATAACAAATGGGGTTCAGTGGATGTTTTGTAACAATATACAATACGCTTATCCAATAGGTCTTTTAATGACAAAGGGGACAAATAAAACTATTTCAAATATGGTCGAAATCAAGTATAATGGACAATTTTGGAAGGCTTACATTAGGATCTTGTTAAGTTGGTCATTTAAATTAAGATTTAATTTATGATTAGTATTTAAGCTGGAATATTCAAGGCTGAAATCCAATTTCTATTAATTATTTAAAAGAATTATTGCATAAATTTCGACTGGATTTTTTCTTTCCCTCAGAAACGAAACAAGATGAGCATTTTTTAAGTAAGATTCAATCACACTTGGGTTATGAAAACTTAATAACAGTGGAACCAAGAGGTTTGAGTGGATGTTTAGCTCTATTTTTCACAAATACTTATACGGTTTCAGTAAATTACAAAGACAATCGAATGATTGATATTCAACTAGAATTGCAAGACCACATTTCCTTTATAACATTCATATATGGGGAACCAAAAAACAACATAAGGGAATATGTATGGAAAGACTCACTCGATTTGAAATTGTTAGAGAAATAAACTATGGTTCATAGTATGAGATTTTAATGAAATTTCGGGAAACCACGAGAAAAAAGGAGGCCCGCTACGGAGTGCATTCTCGTATGTGAGCTTTAATCAAATGCTTCACGATTGTTGTTTGGTCGGCTTTCTGTATAAAGGCAATGCATTGTCGTGGAGAGGGGTACGGCAAAATATAACTGATATATATATATATGCATTTTAGCTAGTTTAAAGAGTCATTTGCCATTCGTTTTGTATTTTACATACTTGTTTGTTCGTAATTTGAGGAAATAGAAACACAAAGGTTGCTTTTCTACGGGCTGATATATCATACTAAATTTTTAACAAAATACAATAGATGGAGAGAAAGTGGACTAACTTGAACTGGCATTTTATAAAATAGGGTTAGATATTGGTTCACTTTATGGAATAAATATTGGGAAAATGCCACATGACTACGTCATATTGGAGTTTATTACTATTTTTACACCAAAAAATATGTTTGTGACTTAAAGTTAAACTACAAAAAAAAAAAAAGAATTTTTAAAAAGATAATGTGATTTGCTTTGATAAGATTCCAATAACTGGAAATAACCTTATTAATTATAAAAAAAATTATCATCAACAAGACTCAATCCATAGTTCAAATCTCCCTTAAACCCAAAACAATATTACATGGGATTACACGACTTCTTATAACCGAATTCCGATGGAGAAAATTATAAAGGTGGATTTAATGATTTGAGAAAAACTTTTTCACCTACTTGATTAGTTATATTTAAAAATCTTAGATTCATCAATGTCAATTATTTGTATGTAAACAAAGAATATTAGTTGATAATGTTGTCAAAATTGTTCACGAACCCGGATGGAGTTTTATTTGCGGATATGTGGTTGGATGTTATCTAATTTATTCAGGTTTGAGTGAAAAATGATTTGAATGATGTTTTTTACTATACTAATTTTTTTTATATAGCCATTCATTTATTTTTGTTTTAATTCAAAATAATAAAAATAATAAAGTTATTTACAATGGACATGTTGAATTATTTATTCAAAAGTTGAATCTCCACAATTGAGGTGTTGAATGAAGCAGAAACTGATTTGGCAATTTATGTAGTTGAATAAATTGAAAGGTGTTGAATCAAATAACAAAAAATAAAAAGAGAGAGGTTGTCGCCAACAAGGCATAGAGAGATGAGAGAGATTTTACCTAGACACATGTTCACTTTTAATTTATTCAGCTAATATTTTAAATTTCACTTTATTCTAAATTTTCAAAACTAAATTATTTTTATTTTTCATTATTTAAAAAATGAAAAAATTATACCATAATTTATAATTTTTATGCTCTACTAATAGAGATTTATTTCATTTAATTTTGATACAGAAAAAAATTATCTGAAACTAAAAAATATATATAAATATATATATATATATATATATATATAATTTAATGAATTTTTGGTTGTTTCAATTTAGTTTTAGTTTTAATTATTCATTGTAATTAATATATAATTCTAATTTATAAATGAAAATAAAAATAGTGGGTAGGATGTTGAATAAATTATTAAACATAAGTATTGTAAAATATAGAAAAGTTGAAAGGGTGTTGAATGGTTATGTGGAAAAGAGAAGATGATGTGGAGTGTTAAAGGAGAAAAAGAGGGTGTTGAATAAGAACATCATTGTTGATAGTCGAGTATTTACAATGGGCATGTTGAATAAATACAATGATGTTGAATCAAATAAAAAGAAAGAGAGGATGTCTAGAGATATGAAAGAAATTTTATGTACACACATGTCCACTTTCAATTTGCTCAGCTAATTTTTTAGATTTCAATTTAGTCTAAGTTTTCAAAACTAAATTATTACTTTTTCATTATTTAGAAAAAGAAAAATTGATATCATAATTTTTTTTATGCTCTACAAATAGAGATTTGTTTCATTTAATATAGACACAGAAAAAGTTATCTAAAACTAAATATATATATAATTTAGTGAATTTTGAGTTGTTTCAATTTAATTTTAATTATTAAATGTAATTAATATATAGATGAAATTTAAAATAATGATGTAGGGTGCTGAATTTTATTAAATAAAACTATTGTGAAGATATAAAAGTTGAAAGGATATTGAATGATTATATGGAAGGGAGAAAATATAATATAGTGTTAAAAAGAGGAAAAAGAGGATGTTGAATAAGACAAACCTTGTTGATAACAACTACAAAATTCCTACAGCAATGTGAAATCTTACTGAGACAAAGTCAACAACTTCTCTTAACAACAGTTCCAAACATAAATATGAAAATCCTAGAAAAATATATAATTTGTGAACAGTTTTTTATTTTTATAATTCCGAAAATTTTCTAAGATCAGAAGAAAACGACAAATCAATAAGCATTTAACATAATTTTCTAATCCTTGTATTTTTTCAAGAAATAAATAGTTATTTTTTTTTTCAAGAAATTTTGTTAACAACAGTTCCAAACATGTTTAACCATTTAAACAATAAATAGTTCTTAGAAATTGAAATTCTAGTTAACTTTTTAAAAGTAATGAAAGAATGAGAAATGTCTTTACTGAAATGGTTAAACATTTATCCTAAGATTTTTTTTTATTGAAGTTAGACATTAAGAGGAAGTTATTGAATTGGGGATTTGAGATGTTTTTAAACTGAAGATTTTAAAGTCCCTAGGAAAAATGTGAGATTTTGTTTACACTTATTTTGAATATCAAAGTACGTTAAATTCATTAAAATTCAAATACCACACAATCAAATCTATATTGAATAACATATGATTTTAATGAATTTTAAATACATCAAATAAATACATACGGGAATGTTATTGGATTGATGTTTTCAATGTATTTTAGAATCACTGATTTAGAGTTATTTAATGGATTTTAAAGAATTCATGATGGATTTTTATGTATTTGTTTTGTGGGTGTTTTATTGATTTGTATGGATTTCAAATGACTTTTGTTCCATTAAACGTAATAACTGCAACGTAAAAAAAAAAAGAATTAAATCTTAATCCCAAAAAAATAGCAACTGCAACATAAGAAGTTAGATCTGAATCATTCTTATTTTGAAGCAGCGTCGGGAACAATGATTTTTTGTGGAACAAATATCTAATTTCCAGATGAATCATCAAATCAAACAATTTTAGGCCTTGACTGGTTGGTGTTTCTACACCAATTTTTGGTTTTAGTTTCTTCTAAAAACCAAATACATCTAGTCAAGTTTTTGTAAAAGTAATTTCCCTAAAAAATAGGGAAACTAGTTTCTAACAGTTTTTTTTTTTAATTCCTAAACAAAAACTAAAAACCAGGATTTGTTAGCTTTTACAATTTTTTTTGGTGTTACGTTAGCTTTTACAATTTTGGAGAGTTTTTTTTTTCTTTTCATTTTAATGAATTCATTTACNNGTATAGCTACTTCCTTCTCCTTATAATTAACTAATATGTGTATAACTTTTAAATTGATGTACTAATATATATAT
Source organism: Lepidium campestre (assembly GCA_009757365.2). Taxonomy (NCBI): domain Eukaryota; kingdom Viridiplantae; phylum Streptophyta; class Magnoliopsida; order Brassicales; family Brassicaceae; genus Lepidium; species Lepidium campestre. The sequence goes on along the minus strand of WJSH01000991.1, from coordinate 22,718 downwards.
GAAATTAGTGTGCATTTAAGTAATTCTAATTTATAATCTTCGTATTACAAAAAAATCTTGACATTAATATTTAAAGATAAAAACAATGAATATAAAATTTGAAGATTATAAATTAGACTTTATAGCTTTAAATAAAATATTTTAAATATTGTAAAATTTGACTTTACAATTCTTAAAAATATATGAAATTATAAAATTAGTATTTTACATATAATAAGATTTATGAAATATTTTGAGTTTTTATTTATCTTATATTGCCAAATTTGTGTCGTAAGTTTTTTTTATTTTCTATGTGTTTAAACAAAATTAATTTAAAATAAAATATTAAAATGGGGTAAAAACCAAAAACTATTATATTTGTCATTTATGATTTTGAAAAACTAAAACTCATGCAAAAACCAAAAACGAAAATTTAAAAACCAAAAGCTAAAAACCAAAAACTAAAACCTAAAATCTAAAAACTAACACCAAAAACTGATTTGCCATTCATAGCCTTAATGGAATTACTAGTTTTTAAAGTTACATCATGTTATTCTTCATTATTCTCTTCCAAAGCCAAAATCTAGACGTGAAGATGACATTACATAAATGGGTTTTGCACTTTTCACCACTGGAATTAGTAAAATATTTTAGGGGTTTCTTCAAGGTATGATTTAGAAATCTATTTAAGATTTATAAATTCTTTGATTTTAAAATCATAGAAAGTGAATTTTTCAAATCTATCTCAAAATAACAAGTATTTTGTAAGAATTTGAGTGTTTGTATTTTAAAGGGAAATCCACAATCAAATCCACTTAAATCCATTAAAATAACAAATACATATTCAAATTCGTAAGATTGAAGAACGAATGATTTTAATTAAGATTTATAAATGATAGAACCAAAAACGGGTGATTTTGAGTAAAATTTACAAATGACAGAAGCAATAACACATGATTTTAAATAGGATTTGAAAATCAATGCTTGAAAAACATATGATTTTGCAAGGATTTCTAAATTTATTAAAATAGATTCTCATTTTGGATGAAAGATTTTTTTTTTTATTTTATAAAAATTCATTTGGATTTCAGAATACCCATAAAATATGTGAGATTTGTTTTCAACTTGAAAGTGTCCAATCCAAAAAATCAATTGTGATGAAATCTAGTGGATTCTTTTTTTTTTTGTCATCTATGAAATAATTCAGAAAACGCTCCAAAACAGAGCCATAGGTCCAGACAACAGCGAAGAAACACGTTACAAGGGTTTCCACATCAAGATAAATGAGAAACAAAATCTCACCATTTCTAACTATAGAAACGTCTAGCTGCGAGACCGGGATGTTGATTGCTCACGATCATCCAGACTGATTTTGAATATCCAGAGCGAAACAGTGATTTAGCCACAGCGGGCCTCCTCTTGCAATGTATGACTGAAATCTTCTATCTCGAACCACACTCTGAGCAATTTTGCGTGTTGAGACATTGGAACGAGGACATGAAGCCTTGAAAACACAAGTGTGAAAATGATGTTTTAGGCCTGCAATTCGTGCTCTGAAAGATGAATATTTAGGCCAGAGATTTGGTTTGGATATAGCCTCCACTACACTCTTATTTTCAATCCAGATTTCAACATCAGTATAATGTAGGTCTAGCAAACTCTGTATCGCCCAAAGAGTTCCTCGGAAGTCTGCAATGACTCGTGTCAGAGACTTCGGGAAAGCATCACGAGCATGAAAAATAACCTGACCCACTCTGTCACGTAAAACCCAAGCACCTCCTTCAAGCGGAGATGAGTGTGTTCTAGCTATACTGACATTGCACTTCACATTAATACCACTTGGTCTAGATCAAACGATAGGGTTACTACTGCTGATCTGAGACCCCGACTGCAAAATTGCCCTCCTGACATTGATTTCTTCCCACTCCTTAGCTTCTTCCAGAGCTTTGCGGATCAGAATGTCAGCATTATGAGCGCTACTAGAGAAAAGTATAGAATTCCTTTGTTTCCAGATTCCCCACAAAAACCACAGTGAAGCCTTGTGAAAGTGATTGTGACTATCCCTAACTTCCAATTGGCCAAAGAAAGCCTCCATATGCTCCTCAATAGTGTGGTTCGTACCTCTGATAGGAATGTGAGCCTTATTCCAAACCTCCATTGCAAATGGACATTCGAAGAGTACATGAACAATAGATTCATTCTGCATCTTACATAAAGAACAAAGTCGAGCTACATTCATTCCCCTATATCTAGGCACTCATATACAACCAAAGCACCTGACAATGATCTCCACATAAAGACCTTAATCTTGGGCAAAGTCTTAACCTTCCACACTTGGCTTCTGAGTTTATTAAGGTGTCGTTGGCTTGATGTAGCTGTAACGGAACCGTGAGTAGGTTGAGATACCAGCCAGCTACCACTCTTAACTTTGGAAATACCTTCTTTGGTGTATGCCCAGCTCCATGAATCTTTCTGCGCAGAACATGGTGGTACTGCCGTGATGATCTTAACATCCGAGGGAGGAAACAATGCCGAGAGTTTGGCCATATCCCATTGATCATCATTGGTAATCAAATCAGCAACTTTTAAGTTTAAATTCATCTCCCGCTCCTTGTTCATAGGTCTTCGTGGACATACATCTAACAACCATTTATCCATCCATACAAAAGTATCCACCCCATCACCTATGGTTCTCAGCAAACCTCGGTTAAGAAGTTTTTTTCCCAAATTGTATGCTCCTCCAAGCGTAAGATGGTCTTGTGCCAGCATTGGAGTCCAAGAAATCAGACCGAGGGAAATACCTATTTTTATACAGTCTTGCTAGAAGAGAAAGTGGCTCGGAAACAATTCCCCAAGCTTGTTTTGCAAGGAGAGCTTGGTCTAAACCATGGATATCCCGGAAGCCAAGACCTCCTTCTTCTTTAGATTTGCACATCTTGTCCCATGAGACCCAATAAATCTTCTTCTTGTTATCACTTTCGTTCCACCAAAAGCTAGTAATGGCGCTTGTGATTTTCTTACACTGATGCTTTGAAAGTGTAAAACAAGATATTGCGTATACGGGGAGGGCCGTTGCAACTGATTTTAGCAAAATTTCTTTCCCACCAAGAGAAAGATTTTTTGCATACCAACTACTCGTTCTAGTCTTCAAACGCTTTGTAATGAAAGACAACATAGCATGTTTGGAACCCGAGAAGCATTCAGGAAGCCCGAGATATTTCTCTTTACCTCCTTCCTGTTCAATACCGAGAAACTGACTTAGAAGGCACTTCATAAACGGGTCAGCTTTACTCCCAAATGTGACTGCCGATTTTCCAAAGTTAATTTGCTGACCAGATGCGTCGCCATAAAGCTTCAAACACCAAAGGATTTCCGAGCTTTCTTGTAGTGTGGCACGACTAATAAAGACATTATCATCTGCAAACAATAGCTTCTGAATTGATGGACAGTCCTTTGTCAGTTTAATACCCGAGATTCTCCCTTTAGATTCAGCTTTTCCCATTATATGTATTAAAGCTTTAACACACAAAATGAAAATAAAGGGAGATAAGGGATCTCCTTGAGGTATACCTCTCTCTGGATTGATGAAACCATGGGACTTGCCATTAAGAATAATCGAATACATCACAGAACATATACACTCCATAAGCCAACTGATCCATGTGTCTGCAAAACCGAACTTATGAAACAAAGCCTTAAGGAAAGACCATTCTACTCGATTGTATGCCTTTGACATATCCGTTTTAATTGTCATGAAATCGGCATTACATCTTGTGTTTGTCCTTAAACCATGTATCACCTCATGTGCAATCAAGATGTTGTCCGAGATTAAACGACCCACTACAAAAGCCCCTTGTGTCTCGGAGACTAGACTTGGTAAGAATTTCTTAAGACGTTTGCTCAAAACACCAGAAACTATTTTGTATGCGACGAAGCAAAAGCTTATTGGCCGTAGATCAGTCATATTCTTAGGACTATCAATCTTCGGGATCAAACAGATTTACGTGTAGTTCTAGTCCCTTGGGAGAGTCCCAGTCCGAAAGAAGCTTTTAACTTCCGTTGTTACTTGCTCACCCACCACATCCCAATACTTTAGAAAGAAAGAACTCGTCATACCATCAGCACCGGGAGACTTCTGACTTTGAATACTAAAGGCTGCAACTCGTATTTCTTCTGCTGAAACCTCTTTAGTGAGTTCGTCATTCATATATGTGGTTACACGGGCTTGTAAACCATCCAGAAGTTCATCACAATTTCCAGGACTAGAAGATTTGAAGAGAGTACGAAAGTATCCCACGGCTATCTCCCCCTTTGAGCCTTCAGAAAAATGTTCTATACCTTCAGGATTTATTAGAATTGGTATTGAATTCTGGTTTCGTCTCTTTTTAACGCAACCGTGGAAAAACTTTGTATTTCGATCCCCATTTCTTAGCCAATTTTCACGACTTCTTTGCTTCCAATATAGTTCTTCATAGTAAGCTTGAGACAAAGAGTTCCTTGTATCTCGAAGAAGCTGCAGGTCCGGATGTGTTTTATTCTCTTCCGAGTCCAGAAGTCATTTCAGGCGTTGAATTCTTGTAAAAGAGTTACAGTCACTGCCTTTTTTCCAATCAGCTAACGCCTTTCTACATGCTGCGATCCGGCTCATAAGATTTTCTGGTCCATTAAGTCCAGATTGAGTGTAGCTGTTACAGATCACATCTCTCACGCCTGCCCGTGAGTGCCAACCGTGAGTGCCAACGATTATCAAAAACAAACCCTCCCCTTTTAACCACTTCTTCATTCATAAAACTGAGGAGAATTGGCCTATGATCTGAACCAATACGTTCAAGATATCGTGCTTGAACACGTGGCCACATTTGAAACCAATCTGAGTTACCCAATGCCCTATTCAATCGGCTCTGAATGTACAAATCGTTCTTCTCCCAGCCCAGGAAAAAATATTTCCAGAGTAAATTGTTTCTCTCAACCTGCAATCTGTGATCATCTCCTAAAAGGATAGAAAGAGGTCTCAGGTCTTGGAGGGCCACCTATTTTCTCATAGTTGTTTAAGATCTCATTCAGGTCCCCGATCACAAGCCAAGCCTCATTTCTTTGACATCCAATTCCTACCAGATTATCCCACACCTCTTGTCTGCGATTTCTCTCAGGTGTACCATACACAAAAGATATAAAAAATTCCATAGACCCTAGACTGACTTTTACATCAATTATATTTCTATTGAAGAACAATACAACAGTGTGATAAGAAGATTTCCAGAACACTGCCAGTCCACCACTCAAACCAACGGGTTCTACAATGTGTGCTTCATCATAACCAAGTGATTGTTGAAAACGAGTTACAAAACCAATGGAGTTTTTGGTCTCCATGAGGAACATAAAATCAGGAAAAAAATATCTTCTTATTTCCCTGAGAGTGTGAATTGTCAGGTCGTTCCCCAAGCCCTGACAATTTCAGCTTAGAAGACTCATTCTGACCGAGGCGGATCCACCACGAGGACCACCTCTGTAGAGCTGCGCTTTGCAGACTTAATTATTGTTTCATTGTTGCTCTCATCTTCAGCTTTTCTCTTCGTCTTTGATGTTTCTTCTTCTGTGGTTGTTTGTTTAACTCGGTAAACCATCAACTTCTTCCTCGTATCTTGTTGTCTACGCCACTTACTCGGTCGTTTCCTAAAGCGCAGAGCAGAGAGCTTTTCCCCGGAAGGAGTAGTATCAATGATACCACTCTTAAAAACCGTCGGGTGAGCTGCAGAAATTGAAATACCACGGACAGCAATGGCTCTGTTTCTTCTCACCAAACCAGCTTCAACCTGCAGGTTTTGGTCCTCTGGTAGCGTACACAGTTCATCATTTTGGTCTTGAGAATAACCAAAAACTAGTCCCGTATCTTTGATTATATCATCAGTTATAAGAGTTGGTTTCTCCAACCGAAGGAAAGCCCTTTGCAACTGCGGATCCTTCTCAAGGTTCCAGATATGTCTCTGTACACGAAGGATAGACGCTTGTTTCTCAGCTGGTTCAGCAAAAGTAAGATATCCTCTCAAGATCACCTTCTGTTAATACTCCAAAGAGAGGATCCCCTTCTTGTAGAATACGAATTTTTGGCTTCGATGTTATCTCTTTACCCACCATTGCAGAATTCTGTGAGCACATCTGCATCATAACAATCAATAGGGATGTTTCTAAGTCTCACCCATACTGGTATGAACCATAGGAAATCATCTGGTGGTTTTTCCACCCAACGTTCAACGAGGATGCACCAATCCTCATAGGTCCATACTCCAACATCTAAGACAGCTTGTAGATTCTCTTCTGAATCAAAGATAAATTGGAAGCTATCCTCCGATAAAGCATAGCCTTTACAGCGACCATAAACTCTCCAGAGTCTTGGCATATCATGGATGAAATCGGACCTTCTCTGGTTCGCAGGATTTAACAACTTGCCCATTAAACTACACCCATTCCTCTTCGCTGCGCTCTTCTTTGGAACACAACGAAGTTTAACCAGAGGATTAATTAATCATGAATGTTCTACACCTTCATGATTAATTAATCCAGTAGATTCTATAATCTCTTTTGAATGACAGAGAATTTTAATAGAGATTATGAAATACAATATTGAATAATGCTGGATTTTAACATGGATTTAAAATTCATTCAAATTTTTTAAAATACATGATTTAATAAGACTCCCATAATCCAATAACAACAGATTTTAATGTATTTCAAATCTTTTAAAATTCAGGATTCAATAACACCCGTAATCCAATACCAGCAGATTTTAATGTATTTCACCAAATATATAATTGAATAACACTAATTTCGTTGGATTCTAAAATCTATTAAATTACAATGTTGAATAAGACCCTTAAATAATTGTGTAATTTTGCTTATAATAGATTTTGTGGAAAAGAAAAAGAAAAAAAAACCCAATAAAAACAAGAGCGGAATTAGGTGGTGATGTAGCCACGTCATCAGAATCAAGTGGCGAATCACGTTTTAGGATTCTTGATGCAATAGTTTAAAGCAAATGTACTTTTATTTCTAATGTATGAATAATCAGTTAAACATAGACCCTCTACTCATGACTCCTAGTGTGCGGGAATCGACAACTTTTACACTTTTTAAAGATTACTTATGATCAGTGTTCAAGAAATGCTTAGCAGACCTTGACCGTTCCGATTATACAAAATCGGATCAATTAGACGGTCAAAGTAATTCAGTGGTTTTTACGGTAATTAGGCGGTTTAGGCGGAGTTTAATCGGTCTAAGCAAAGCTTAGTCGGTATGTTTAAAAAAAAAAATATTTCTCCAAATAATTTTTTTAAAAGTAAATAAATAAATAAATAATAAATATGTCGAAAGTTTATGTTAAAAACGAATGCTTAAACAACATCGATTATTTATCATAACGTTGATATTGTTTTTTTTCAAGTTTGAAAACAAAATTGTTAACTTTTTTATTTATAAATCATGTAATTCAAATTATTTATTGTTTTTTATCTTATATATGATATAAATTTATTATAATTTATTCTTAAACCGATTACACCGTCTAAAATCGCCTAAGCTCTCTAGACGATAGGTGGAAGGTCACCGCTCACTTAGTGCCTAACATTTTTTTGAACACAGCTTATGAATAGACAATTAACACTAAAACATTGTATTAAATATTAACTATTTTTTTATAACTCATATCATTCGGTTTGACGGACACCATTACTTCCGAATAAAATGTTATAGAAACTTTGTACTTTAGTTGATTCTCGGATTAATAAGTTATATGATATCTATCCAAAAACCAAAAATATGTAAAAACACTTAAACCATACACAAATGCAAGTCGAAGTCGAGAAAGATTCCAATTTGAAAACTTCCGGACTTCCCAAAATCTCTCACACAAATGGATTATTCGCTAGTACAAGCATATATGAACATTTTATACCGTATACATATATCATTTGATTTGCTTATAGACAGGCTTCAATAAACTTTTAATCTGCATTTTTATTAAACTTGCACATCGGTATACTAAAATAGTATATAGAGATCACATAGAATTTTGTTCTTAAAGTACTACAAAGATATCAAAACACACAAAATTGTAAGAATGCCTTAATCTTAAGAGTCAGAATGAAAAACAAGTTGGTGTAGCACCAAAGTGAGCAAAGTCTTTAAACGTACCATCAAACTCCATAAGACTCCAATACACTTAGAACAGAAAAGGAAGAGACAAATGTTGGAGCCAAACCCATGTGGGCAAAGTCTCTCTTTCTAAGGGTTACTTACTGCTGGGCACATTGCACCCTTTGAGCACCACCAGGATGGTCATCATCATCGTCGTCATCATCATAAGCTTCTCTTTGAGCTTGTGCCTTCCTCCTCATCTCATCCTCAATGTTGACATCATGCAGCGTTGTCTCTTCGCATTCATCTAACTCCATGTCGCTCAACTGAGCTGTTGAGGGTTTAGGGAGAATAGCTTCCAGTGCTTTGGTCTGATCAGGGCTCAGCGAGTCTGGGAACTCTACTGTGAAGTGGATGTAGAGCTTACCCTTCATGAATGGCCTCTGGTATATTGGCATCCCTTCATCGCTTATCGCCTTGTATGAATCTATCAAACACATTACGATGAGTGAACATGTTCCAATTAGAGAATAACCGTAGAACTAAAGTTTCAGGATGCGTCTGAATACATACCAGGTTTCACCACCTCCCCAGGACTAGATTTGATGAGAAGATTTCTGCCATCCAAGTGAGTTAGGAGGAATTGGAAACCACATAAGGCTTCGGTTAGAGAAAGTGTGTGTTCCACAAAGAGGTCTTCTCCCTTTCTCTTGAACTTTGGATGCTCTTTCTGCTGAAGGACAAACACTATGTCTCCAGTAACGGTATCAGGCTGCTCCAACACAAAAACATTATAGAAAAAGAAAAGGTTAATAATCAGGACAAACAAAAAGTATGCTCGTAAAAGCTAGAGTGAATGTCTGAGTGTAGAGACCGCTTCATCTGCTTGTCCTTCGAATGTGATCTTCTGACTGTGTTGCATTCCCTTCTCCACAGCCACTTCAAGCACCTTCTTCTCCGGGATCACCTTGTCTCCTTTGCACTGTGGACACCTATCACGATCATTGATCGTCTCACCTGTGCCTTTGCATTCATTACAAGCATGCTGCATCTGCTGGATCATTCCAGGTCCAAGCTGCCTAATTGTCACCTTCATACCTGTACCCTGACACCCACCACATTTCAAGGAGGCTCCAGATTTTGATCCCTTTCTGCAACAGTAAACAAAATCACAAATTAAGAAACCCGTTTAGCATCTGGCGTCCCCAATAGTTGGAATGCTGTCAGATGAAACATGTAATCGAAAAGCATTTTATATAAAGGAATTTTTTCAAACTTCAGCCACATCAACCATATGAATAGATATGACAAAAACATAAACGTGAGTTGAATGTACTAACCCGTTACACTTTGAGCAGAGAGCATTCCTAGAAAGTGAGAGCTTCTTCGTTGTTCCAAGGTACACATCCTCAAGAGAAACCTTCAAGGGATGAACAACATCTTCACCACGCCTCTGCCTTCTTCCCCGGCTACTACCACCGCCTACTCAAAAACAAAAATTAGTCAAACCATTTGAATAAAAATTCTCGATTCGAATCACAGAATAAAAGATGTCCTAGAGACTGACCTCCAAACGGGCTTCCACCAAAGAAGGATGAGAAAATATCAAATGGATCATGTCCACCTCCTCCACCGCCCATTCCTTCCTTGAGTGCGTCTTCTCCATACTGGTCATAAATCTCACGCTTCTCCGGGTCACTAAGAACTTCATAAGCTTGAGCTAATTCTTTGAACTGCAATGACATATATAATTATATTTTAATCAAGATGACAAGTTTACAAATACCACAACAAACCAAACACTCATAACGCTCCATAACTTCACAAAGCAACTGACTTTTATCCCCTCAATTGTCAGATAAAATACTTCAGAACCAATACAAAAACAAAAAAGCTATAAACAAGTCCAAATTATGTCTATGCATCGAGAAACAAGAAATTTCCATTCTCTAAACTCCTAAAAGAGATAAAAAGGTGAAAAATCGCCTACAAGAAACGCTTAAGAATACCAAAATATCTCAATTAAGTACATCGAAACTCAAATTGGTCTAGGTCCAGAAAAAATTCATACTTTAACATGAATCTAGAAATCTCAACGAAATCGTGTGAACCCAGAACTCCAACTTTTCAGATCGGATCACAATTTGAGCTTTAAACCTAACAATACTTCAATCGATCGTGAATTCACAATCACACAAAAACCTAGCTCGATAACAGACCGAATTTCACAGAATCTAAGAGATAAAGGAAAGAGATCTAAGAAGAACAAAACCTTCTCGGGATCTCCACCCTTATCGGGATGGTTCTTGATTGCAGCTTTTTTGTAAGCTTTCTTAAGATCTTCAGGTGATGCGCTCTTAGGAACACCTAAGATCTCGTAGAACTTAGTGTTGTCGCTCTTCTTCGAGGGTCCTCGCCCGAACATCTTTTCGCTGTTCTATCGAAAACCCTAGAAATTAAAGAGAGAGAGAAACGAGCCCCTCTTTCGATGGCGGAGCAAAGGAGACGAAGAAGAAGAAGATGTATTGTTTGTTGTTGTGTTGTGGCTGCTGTTTCTGTGAGAGTCTCTTATGAAGCCTAATTGTGTTTGCTTTTTGTTCGAGGTTTTGTGGAGTGGAACTCTCTAGAACGTTTTTTTCTTTCTATTTTTCTTTAAACTATTTTTACTATTTTTCTTTTCCAACAAGAAAAAGCCCATATAGAACAAAGTTATAACCAAACAAAATTTGATGATGTTAAATAAAATAAAAAATCAAACAAAATATTATATTTCGACGATCTGTCCAGAAAATTCAGTTGATATAATTAATCAACGATATATATAAAAAGTAGTTTGGAAACTTCAAAATAAATTTTAAATTCAATCATATTATGTCTTTACATACTTCAAATTTATTTATACTATATAATATAAAAACAGATATATATATATATATATAAATAATTTGATGGGAAGTTTACTAAACTAACACATATTTTACGATTAATTACTAGAGTACCACCCATATTTTTTTGAGAATTTGTTGTGTGTTTAAAGGCAAAACACCCTTAAAAAGTAGTGTTGGAAAAAAATTATTTACGGTTATGCCATCGTGTTGACATGGTCAACCAACATCAATGACATGAATACATAATTAAGAATATGTAACGTATTTAGTAGATATGTGACATATCCTTAAAATATGTAATGAGATTCATAACTATGTTACGCATGCTTTTAAATATGTTACGGTGTTTTAGTGTCTGTAACTATACAATTAGGCCCTATAAGTACATGACATGCATTTTGTGGTAGTTAGCACATAAGTATATTAAATACGTAATATAGTTTAGTACAATGTAGGTAAAATCTTACTGTAAGTATGTACTATATTTGCTTGTTAGTGAGTACATAATTGTTTAAGAATAAACCATAATGTTTTAAGAATGTAATACGCGTAATATATTCGTATCATACTTACTAAATCTGTGACGTATTTATGGAAGCTGTCACATATTTACGTTGTTATAGAAATGGTACATATCTATATCGGAGTGAGTACATTTTAAATTTGACCTCATGTTACTACATACTTATGCCGTTAAGAATTTAATTACTAGAATAGCCTATTTGAATGGCTACATATATTGTTACGTTGCTACATATTTTATTGGTAGTACATATTTAACTTATCACATACTTACATGTGATGTACATAGAAATGGTTCCACTGATGTTGTTTTATATTAATGTCATTTCAACTGTACTGTTATTCGCTATTCATTTTCTTCTCTGTGTATGTGTATTCCGATTTCCGAACTAATGTCGGCGTCTGACATTCTGACACCTATGGTGACAAACATTGTTAGACGTGTAGGGTGTGGTGGATTCTATAATCTAGGATCGTTTATTGTCTCCGGTAAAGTGTTATATGCGATTGCACTTTCACCTGAAGTGATGTCCGAAGTCGACATTTAACAGTTCTTGTATGTCCCTTCCCTAAGTAACCCTGAATCTCCTTACATGTCCTTTTTGCGTCGTTGTCTCGAAGCGGGTAATCTGACAGCCATATACGTATTTGGGCTACGGGAGTTTATTGCAGAGGGTCCATCAGAGGATGTGATGGAGAAACTATATTTGGCATCTAGAGGTGGCCTTCTCCATGCTCGGTTTGCATGTGCTGCATTGTACTGCCTTGCAGGTAAAACCAAAGTCGGAAACCGGTTAATGGGGTCATGGATGGGGGAGGTGCAATATAAAGAAATATTTCATAATATTGCTAGGGAGGTAATTTGTTTTATGGCCAAAGTTGGATTCGTGTTTAGGCTAAAATTTAATCATTGTCTAAAGTTACTTCTTCCTTGTGAAATGGTTCATTCATATTGGGAAGCTGCGTGTGTGAGATGTTTTATTCTGCATTATGTTTGAGTTCTCTCTGAAGCTTTCGGTTGCTCAATTTGAGTTTGTCTATGATGTCTTCTTCAAATCTGCTTGTGTTTGTTCTATGTTTAATTTCGCTTGATCGTCAACTCGTTGTTTGGTTTTTTTGGTTAGTGGTTATTTTGTTGGAAAAGGTACGAAAGTAAGATAATATATCTGACTAAGCCCGGTCCATTTGGAGGCCTAGTAATCCTTAAAAATAAATATTTGCCTAATTTGACGTAGCAAATAAATGGCACACATTTGGAACAAATATGTAGTTAACAGTTAACGGTAAATATGTTACATAATCTTCAACCAGTCAAAACATTAAACACTATATATGTAATATCGACTGAAAACCCTACGCAAAAATTCCTCTTCTCTGTACTAGAAACATATCAAAATAGGCTCGAGTCTCTAACCATGTCCCTTCCTTACATGCCAATACATATCATGACAGAAATCGTTCATCGTATAGCACATGAAGGGTATGAAGATCTTGGAGCTCTTATTGCTTCCGAGCCTGACTTCGCCTCGATTGCAATGTCGTCTGATGTACTCTGTAAGGTCAACTTACGCTATTTCACGTATTACAATGTGGTGAAGTTTTAGTATGTTTCTATGTTTGTATGTTTCTATGTTTCGTTTTGTTGATGTATTTTATTGCCCACGAAGGCATGTCTCGTTTTTTTTTGTAAAAACCAATGTATAATGGATAATGTTTAAAAAATAATTATTTTAAAAACAAATTTTAAAAAATGCAGAAAATCTTTAAAAATCTAAAAATATATTTTAAAATTACAAAAAAGGGAAAAAAAATCTATGAATTCTAAAAATACTTCTTAAACTATTAAACTGAAAAGTAATCACTAAAGTATTTTAAAATTTTCAATAATCAAAATAACTTCAAAAAATTAAATATAAATCAACAAATTATTAAAATATTCTTCAATAACAAAAATTAAAAATTAATATTAAAAGAATTTCTTTTTCCAAAAATACAAATGAAAACCTCATATAGTTTTAAACATTCGAAAAATCCAAAACAAATGTATTTGATTATTACAAAACTTTGTTACATGTATTTTTTGATATTTGATTATGGATATTTTTGATACAAGTGTTTTTTTTCTTTTGTAAAAGTAAATTCTTTTAATAATAAATTTTAATTGTTGTTATTCAAGATTTTTTGACATTTTAGTGGATTTTATTCAAATTTTTGAAATTATTTTGATTTTTAAATTTTTTTAAGTTTTAAATACATAATAGTGATTATTTTTGAGTTTAATATTTTAGGAATTATCTTTAGAATTTATGGATTTTTTTCAATTTTTATAAGATTTTTTAGATTTTTCTAAATTGTTTCCAAAACAAATTATTTTTTTAAAAGAATTTTTATGGGGTAACACACAAAAATATTATTTTGAGGGTTTAAATTACCAAATTACCTACGTTTGAGGTTTATTGTGGGAGTAAAAATTTTTAAGGTTTAAAGTAGAAGTGACTGCCACTTTGAAAGTTTTTTTATGGCATATTCCCTTTATTTATTACATACTTAAGGTAAGTTTCTGAGCACCCACTATCTGCCTTACGGACCACGATGCACGACACCTTCATGACTGCTAATCGCCTCCTGAATCTTTGCAAGATGGATTTTAAACTCGCGAATCTGGATGTTTTGATCTTCGACCTGACGTTTTAGCCTCCAGACATCGTCCTCTATGGCGTGTTCCCATAGTGTTCGGCGATGCAGTCCATCATCCTATACGAAAATACAAGCAGACTTCAGTCGTAAGCTAAAAGGAAGCATAAGTTGTTATCGGGTCTTTACCACAAAGTCTTTACAAACGAAGTATCTTCTGCCGGGAGGTTGTTCATTTGTGGCCAATAAAACGATATGCCTGCCACAAGGACATCTTGTAGGAATCCTGAAGTCACTGTCAGCCACCCAGGAAAGACGGTCTACGAGGGCCTTCGCTTTATTCATAGCTCTCATGTTTGAGTCTTCATTTGGGTCGAAAGAGGAATCAGAACTCATGACCGCTGATTGGAAGCGAAGAGGAAAAATGAGATGAAATCTAAAGGGAGTAAAACGGAGAGTAAAGAGTAAATTAGTTGTGTGTTAGGTTTAGATGTAGTAGTATGGCAGCACGTACGGTGTCGTTTGTATGCAACAAGTTTACAAAGTATGTGAAAGTTTACAAAGTATGTGCAGCGAATGACGATTATGTAGCGATTTGTTTATTTATGTCATTATAGACGGAACCCTAACTATATATGTCACATATATAGTGCTTTATTCTTGCTATATTAATCACTTTCATCTCATCGTTCCATTTTAATATACATACCTTGCCTCTACAAACCAAAAATGTTACTTTTCATCCCACTACCAATCGTCATAGATATTATACAAAGAGTCGGTAAGAGTGGATTTAGGGGATTAGGCCCGTTTATCGCCTAAGGTCCATCGCTAAGCTCGATTGCATTATCAAACAATGTTCTGTCAGTCGTAAACCTCGATGACTTCCTGTATGTGCCTTACATGACTTCGGAGGATTCAAAATACTACGGTTTCCTTCGTCGCTGCATGGATGCAAGAAACCACACTGGCATTTACATAAGGGGTCTGCATATCCTAGCCCAAGGAGGTCCATCACAATTCGCCATAGATTACCTATGCAAGACAGCATGTGCCAAAGTGATTCACGCTTGCTTTGCATGTGCAGCTTTCTTAAGCCTCAGCAGGAATCACTTTGACGGAATTGCCGTGTTTGAAACCTTTTTACATAAGGTCAATTGCATAGAGGAAGCATATATGATTGTAAACGAGGTCTATGTGATGATCGCGGAAGTTGAAACTCCCAAAAGAAAGCTATTCCGCGGGTATGGTAGGCTCTGGCCATACGAAGAGCTCCCATTGTGTGCTTTGTTTCATGACGGTTCACCAACACAAATCTGCCCAGGCTGTTTTGCTTATCATTACGTATTGACAATATATGGGCTATGTTAATCTGTTCTGTAATCCCGACGTGTAACTTAGAACTTTTTGTCTATGTGTATATGTTTTCTATGTGTTTATGTTGTCATTGTTAACTGCATAATTGTTCAACTAAGTGACATATTTAAGCTCAACTGATTCCATAGTTACTCAACGTAATTTATATACTAATGACACATATGCACCATATCTTTGCACAAGCATTTTCCGTCATTACACAGTTACATAGTTATTCACACACTTATATGTGTGACATAATTACATTACACTTTAAATTTCCTAGACTTTTATGTAGCCGCTACATATTTATCTTCATATTGTAGCCACTGCCAACACAACAATGCAAGAGAAAGATATGACAGCTAAATTTCTTGCATTTCTTTTTCCCTCGATATGTTGTTCCGACAATCGATGGCGCAATCGTTGAATCCTATCCATCATGTCCTCATTCTCTGCTTTCAGCTCTCTAATCGCTAAAGGACAAAAACAAATACCTAAACCGGTCATGATCATCAATTTCAAGCCGTGTAAATGTCCCCGGATTTGCCCTTTTGATCATGTATAGATAACCTGTCAATTTTTCATATCTGTCTTCATGTGATCCGTGAACCAACTCGCGAGCACATTTTAATGTCCAATGTGCCTTCTAGTACTCCATCTGCAAGGAAAATGAGACGATTATAGTGTCGACGCATTAACATAAATAAATTGTTATCCGCAATAGATACTCACCTTTATGCCATATCTTTTATTTATAGCTTTTGTGACGTGTATAGGAAGAACACTCGGCTGAACACCCTGTTTCTTGAAAGGCAGCGATGAAGTTCTTCTGTCGCAGCCTTCCATCTCGTCT
Organism: Lepidium campestre; assembly: GCA_009757365.2. Lineage (NCBI taxonomy): Eukaryota > Viridiplantae > Streptophyta > Magnoliopsida > Brassicales > Brassicaceae > Lepidium > Lepidium campestre. The sequence continues at coordinate 6,353 of WJSH01000991.1, read as the reverse complement.
TTTACTTTGTCGGCCGATTCTCTTGCCAGTCTTACGTAGTTCTCATCCCTAGAGTCAGTCCCATCGGAGTCATCACAATAATCGAACTTAAATAACTCATCCTCCTCATCACCTCCATTTTCATCGTCTTCAACCTCTCTCTCAGTTCTAGATAAGTTACATGTATCTTTCACCTATACGCAGATCTTATAAGTCTTTCCCGGACATCTGTTCAAAAAGAAAATAAACTGTCACGAATTACCAACGTACACAGGTGGTGTTTTTTGCGGCACACTCGAAATTTTATCTTTCGGCGGCATGTAGTTTAATTCGAGTGTGAACGATCTTCTATCCAAACCAAACTCTTCATACACCATACGCGCAAAGTTATCAAAGTTGGTGTTGAGATCTGCATGCAGAATCCGAGATCCTTGATTTCCATCGACCACAAACAGCCATCTATTCCCATTGAAAATCTAGTGTCCGCGAACCAAAATTATCGTATACATCGTGGTTTGCACCGAGTTGGCTAAATCCTAATCGCTGCCTCTGCGGATTGTTTTGTCCTTTTAAATCTGATAAATGGCGGATGAGGTGATAAAACATGTATGATGATGAATTCAATGATTACGAGGCACTGACGATGTTTCGGAAACCTAATTGCTAGTATAGTCCACTTGGCAATGACGACAGTCTACATAGTTAACAAGTTTGATTACTATGTACGTCTAGATATGTGGCCATATATCTGCTAATTATGTTCCATAAATTAGTTAATCTCCCAAATATGAATACTGATAAATATGTACGATAGAGCAGTCCACTACGTACATATGTACTAATACACGCGGGAAATTCGTTACATTAGTTAACAAGGAACACAATCAGTCCAGAATAAGTCAGGTAAGAATAAGCGACACTACACAACAGCCTCATCATGTTCTTCCTCATCGTGTTCTTCATCATCGTGTTCTTCTTCATCGTACAACGAGGGTACGACGATGCTTCCAGCACTTGGGCCTATCGATGGAAACTTGTGCTCATACATGTCAAACGTCATATTCTCCCGTATAACCTGAATGTTCCCATCACATAACCCTTCAAACGCTGAATCACCCATGGCCATCGCTCTATATACTTCAGCGTATAAACACCACAGTCGCCACTTCTCTTGTTTTGAGTAATTCTGTCGACTCGTACCACCTTCATCTTCCTAAACCCCCTGCTCTTCACTCGATCCGTTTCACTAATGCAAATATTCAATAGAGCCCGAACCATTGTCCTTATCGGATCAACAGCTTGTATGCTAGCTTTCTTAGTGGCATATGTGTTAATGTTGTCGTATACAAACAATGTATCACTTCGCAAGTCTAAATGACACGTAACCCAATGATCCCAATTCACATGTGCTGGTGTGAATAACTCGTCTATATCGTACCACCACCGCTTCCCCGTGGCAGTTTCTTCTGGTCTTACCCCATTAAAATGATCTTTATAAAATTCATTGAAAGTAAAACATCTGGGTTTAATCTTGTACATTTTGTGCTCTTCTATCATTTGTTTCACCATGTCCTCATCCAGGAAGTCAGCCCTTTGATTAAAGGGTGAGTTATCTAGCAAAACACGTTTGCGGAAAGTCATGATCACGTCCCTCATATGCTGTGAATAAAGGTAGCAACCATGTAAGTCAATATAGAGTACATAACATTCAGGCGAACTATAGATCTAAATTAGACAACGAGCTCCTCACATCACTACCAAGCCATCCAAGAGGTGTACTGGCTGATTTGCATTGATCCATGTTGAATGTTCTTAGTATCTGATTTATATAACTTTCCTGTGTTAAAATCAGTGTACCTGTTTTTCTGTTCCTTTGAATATCCATGCCCAAAATCCTTTTTAGTAGACCTAGATCCTTCATCTCGAATTCATTGCTTAATAGTGCCTTAAGCTTAGAAATCTTTGCCTTTTTACTGATGCAATGAGCATATCATCCACATATAATAGTAGGTAGATTATATTCTGCATTGTATCACCTTTGATGTAAACACATGGATCATACTCACTTTTCTGAAACTGTTGTTTACTCATAAAATCATTGAACCGTTGATTCCATTCTCTAGGTGACTGTTTCAGTCCATAAAGTGATTTCTTGAGTAAACATACCTTGTCTTCTTTGCCTTTGACAATGTATCATTTTGGTTGCTGCATATAGATTGTCTCTTGTAGAATTCCATGTAGAAAAGCTGTTTTAACATCAAGTTGTTCCAATTCCATATCCCAATTTGTTACAGTAGCTAGTAATAACCTGATTGATGTATGCTTAACGACTGGTGCAAACACATCATTGAAATCAATTCATTCCACCTGTGCATAACCCTTTGCTACCAGTCTCGCCTTATACCTAGGTTTCTCAACACCTTGTATTCATGGCTTTAGTTTGTAAAGCCACCTACACCCAATCACCTTTTGATTTAGAGGTTTATCAACGAGGTTCCATGTTTGATTCCTTGTTAAAGAATCAATTTCCTCATCTGAAGTTCCACCCCGTTTCTTCTTGTCTTTGTTTCTCATAGCTTCACTATAACTTTTAGGTTCATCCAATTCTATTACTTCTGAACTTGCAAGAGCATATGCAACTAGATCTGCTTTTTCAAATCTAGATGTTGGTTTCACTTCTCTTCTTTTCCTGTCTCTGGCCAACAAATAGTTATTCAGTTCTGAACTCTGACCTGAGACATACTCATTTGTCACTGCGTCTAACCCTTCTGCATCTGACACTGATTCAATATCACTCTGACTTTCTGAACCACTGACTGAATCTGGAACATAGCCTTCATTTGCACCACCTGATTCATCACCAGATTCCCCTTCCAATTCTGTAATAATAGTTGGTTGGACATCTTCACCCTAAATATCCTCTAAGTTTATTCTGAATGTCACACGCTTCCTGGATGACTTTTTAACCTTCTGATCCTGAGCTGTATCAAAATCTCTTACATCACATATCTCCTTGTACATAACTTCCTCATTGAAAACCACATCCATGTTATTGACAACCTTACTATCATCAATTAGCCAAACTCTGTAGCCCTTTGTCTGATTTCCATAACTAAGGAACACACCTTTAAGAGCTCTTGGACTTATCTTTTCCAATACAATATGTACATAGGCAATGCATCCAAAACTTCTTAGATGATCATAATCTGGTTTTGAGTTAGACCACCTTTCTTCTGGTATATCGAATTCAATAGATGATGAAGGTGATCTATTAATAAGATATACTGCTGTGTTTGCTGCCTCTGCCCAGAATTCACTTTTCAGTCCTAATTCTGACAACATACTCCTAACCTTTTCCATAATAGTTCTGTTCATTCTCTTTGAAACACCATTCTACTGTGGAGTATAAGGGCAAGTTTTGTGTCTCTTGATGCATGAGCTTCTACACAAGTCATCAAACTGTGCATTACAAAACTCTAGTCCACTATCGGTTCTTAAACAATTTATCTTCTTTCCAGTATGGTTTTCAACCATAAGTTTCTAATCTGAGAAAGCCTGGAATGCATCACTCTTTTTCTTTAGGAAATAAATCCATACCTTCTTAGAATAGTCATCTATGAAAGTGATGAAGTATTGTGCTCCTGCAATACTTGGTGAAGTGTTTTGAGAACCCCACAAATCCGAATGAATGTATTCTAAAATACATTTTGAATTGTGTGTAGCCTTCTGGAAACTTTGCCTGTGAGTCTTACCAAATGCACACGCCTCACAAAAACTTAGATCTTTGATGTCTTCTCCTTTAAGGTAACCTTTCTTAACCAACATTTCCATTGACCTTTTCCCCATGTGAGCTAACCTCTGGTGCCATCTCTTTGTTGTATCTACACTTGTCTTAGCAACATTTGCATGAGCTCCTATGATTTGACCTTGTAGAAATTACAACCCATTTCTATATGATCAAGACAACAACTTCTTTCCTTCTCTGAAGAACTGAATCTTATAGTCTTTCCCAGTATAATTGCAACCTGATTCTTCAAACTGACCATAAGATATAAGATTCATGCTCATATTCGGAATGTATCTTACATCCTTTAGGATAACTGTAGTCCCATCATCATTATCAATGACAATCTTTCCCATTCCTTTAACCACACAGTGAGTATTGTTATCCATGTAAACCTTACTCCCTTCATACTCCACCAGATCTGTTAGTAACTCTTTCCTTGGTGTTATATGAAAAGTACAACCTGAATCCAGAACCCAATCATCTGAGGATGCAATCAGGCTGACTGTTAAAGCTGACGAATCTGGTAGAATAATTGCCATGTTTGCTGAGTTCTGACCTTTACTCTGACCTTTATTATAACCTCTTTGAGGACAATCATTTTTCTAGTGATTTGCATCTCCACAACCCCATCAAGCCCTCACATTATCATTCTGCCTTGGCCTTGACTGTGACCTTCCTCTGCTCTTTGATATACTCTTTCCTCTGCCTCCATTTCTGTTACTTTTCTTCTCTGATATGCCTTTGTTCTCTACTGACAAACTTTTTGATGTTGTCTTCTTGTTATATAACTGCCCTTTTGAATCAAATTAGCCTCCATTGGATAAGCCCCAATGATAACATCATCCATTGTCAAAGTATCCTTGGCATTTCCGAACAGTAATGTATTAACCAAAGGGTCATACGGTGCTGGCAAACTGTTGAGGAGACCAATAGCTTGATCCTCATCTTGAATAGTTTACCTTTAAACTTGCAAGATCTCCAACCAACTTAAGAAACTTATTAAGATTCTCTTCTATAGTCTTGTCCTCCTCCATTCTGAATAGTGTGAAATGTCTCTTCAAATAAACTCGATTTGCCTTGGTCTTAGTTTGATAGTCCCTTTCAAGTGCTCTCCATTGTTTGAAGGCTGTAGGGTCATTCATGATCTTCCTAAGTATCAGACTAGATTGATATTGACCAAGCAAACTTTTTGCTCTCTTGTCTATCATTGCCCATTTAGGATCCTTTACCATAGCTTCTGTTTTGACATCTTTGTCTGTATTTGTTGCTTGTTCTGTAGCAGTTTCTTCTTCATACTCCTCTTCAAGAACTGACAACAACCCTAGTATTTCAAACTGACCCAACTTCCTGTATTTTCACAAACCAAAATCTCCTTTACCATCGAATCTTTCAACCGAACAAACTTCCCTTGTGTTACTTCCATGATTGTATCTTTGGAATGTCTTAGTTAATAACCTGCAAAATTATCAACTAGGAGTTTAAAATTTTCTTTATACAATCAGAACCAAAACACTTTTGAACTTGTTAAAGACTCTTTTAACAAAGAAATGAGAAAGAAAAGCTTATTCGATTTTCTGGTTTATGAATCTCTTTGATGTTGTTTTTGTCTTGTCTTGCGAGGTGATCTCCTTCCTTCGACCTTGGATTTACACGATCTCGTTCTTGATGAGAAGAACCTCCTTGGATCGCTTTCTTGCTTATGTAAATCTGATGGTTGATTTGCTAGAAGTCTTTGATCTTTCTCCTCGACTGAGCGCTTATGAGCTGCGCTATGATACCACTTATTGATGCCGAAGCTCCAATTGCACAAACATACAACTCCGATGATGTGAATCTCGATCAAGATTTTAAACGAAAACACTCACTCTCACTCACACACACAATTGCGGATTCTAGCATGCAAGTAAAATGAGACAACGATTTATAGAGTTCCCTAAGAATGGGTACATCTCTCTTCGAGAGTGACTCTCGGTATCCACTAATTTCTCTGTATCTCTCACAGGTACAACAATGGAGATTTCTCTCTGGAAAGAAAAAGAAGACTTGACCGTCTAACAGAATTCCTAAGACCATCTCCACTAGAGTATCTAGTGGAGATCTAAACAGAGTTTTTAGCTAAATAAATGTAAAATTTAAATGAAAATAATTAATATACGCAGGAGACTTATCTAAAATAAGCTACTTTGGAACCAATGTTTTAGTCTAAGAGTCGCTTTGTTGGTCGAAATTTTTTTTTTTATAAAAAAATTTCTTTTCTCGTCTTCTACTTCAGGCGGAGACGACGATGAGCAACTTCTTTTCTCGTTTTCTGTAGTTGCTCTTGTGAAACCTCAATAGGCGATGATGGCGCGTTCTCTAGATTGAATCTGACACTGAGGAAGTGATGAGTGAGTCTTTGGTTCTCCCCCAGAAAGTTTGTAAGTTTGAAGAAATATTGTGAGTAGTTTCCTCGAATTTAATCAGATTGTTCGTTCGAATCGTTTCAAGCATTTGTTAATTGCATTGCCTTCTAATGTTGACTTTGATTCTCCATGGAAGAAAATGGCTTCATTTGAGGGTTTCAGTGAACCTATTTCAAAATGGATAT
>WJSH01000990.1:17392-34217 GCA_009757365.2 Lepidium campestre | reverse complement strand
TAACGTTTTTGAACAATCAAATAATCAACAAACGCAAACAATTGTCATTGAAAGCATTTGAGGTTCGAATCCACAAAAAACCTAGAACTAACACATTAGTTATATTCAATCCTAACTCAAGCTAGAGCAATCAGATTTTAAGATCAAAGCACAACTAAATCAACATAAAAACAGAAACTGAAACTGAAATAAAACAAGAACCAAACAAGCAACAACTAACAAAATCAAACTTAACAAAATCAAACTTAACAAAACATAAACCAAAACAGAGCAAGACAAACAAAAACAAAGCAATGAAAATTGGAACTAAAAAATCAATTAAAGGCGCTGGGCTTAGGCAGGGCAATTGATCTAGAGAAGAAACAACTAATTATTGATGCAAAGAAACATTCAAACACATACCAGATTCACCAAGACTAATAATCACCATAACTTCATCTTTCAATGGCTAGGGAAGAAAAGCTCATAAAAGGTTCTATCGGGAATTTTATCGAACACCTCTCGGGAAATAATTTTCCTAGCATCTAGATTCAAGTGATCAAGTCAAATCTAGCATTAAGATCAACCTAAATGAAGGAATCTAACAACATAAATATCAAAAGCTAATCATCAAACCCCTAGATCTACCAAGCCATCAACCCATCTAAGAACTACTCACACATAACTAAGGAACACAAAATAGAAGAAAACCAAACAAAGAGAAACATAATGAGAAAGGTAAGAGAAATGGTAAGAGATTCTTATTAGGAAAGAATTGATCCAAAGATGATCATTCAAAGGAGTCTCCAATATATTCTCTAAAACTCTCTCTAAGTGGCTGCTAAAAACTTGATAAAAACTTAGAATGTAATGTTATGTCGCTTAAACGTTAGGGTTCTCTAAAACATTAAAGGCAAATTCGGGTTGACCCAAGACAAATTGGGTCAAACCCAATTTTTTTAGCAATTAGGCCGCAGCGTCGAGGTCCCCAAGTCGGTCGCGAGGTCGACGGCGGCTGCACGCTGAATATGTTCATCAAGGCTGCGGCGTTGGGTTGGTTCCGTTGTTCGTGAGATCGATGGCCTGGTCGAATCGGGAGAAGAAGCTTCAGGCGTAGAATGCATGTACCCGGGCGTTAGGATGTGCCCGTGGTCGAGAAATCGTAACTGCGGGTCAAGAGAAATTGCCCGTGGGGTATGCTAGGTTGGGCGCCAGGTCGACCATTAGTGTCGCCGAGAGAAGTGCTCGTGGGTTAATGGAAAAACTGTCCGTGGTCGAGGAAATGTTGCCGCGACAATATGCCATGGATGATAGATTATTGCCGTGGCGTTACCCGTGGGTGAGAGATGTACATCCGTGGGCGCTACGCCGCCTGTCTGTGGGCAGCTGCGGTCGGGCGTCTGTGGTCGACCTTGGGGTTGACGGCCGCATCTTCCACGCCATTTTTCCTTCTTTTCTTTCCTTTCCTTGATCCAAAGCCACTCTTTGATTGTGAGTTCCATTCCCAAACTTCCCAAGTCCAAAACATGCTCCAAATTCACCTGAAAAGACTTAAAAGACCGAAAATATAGGACTCGATTTATCTAGGACTCTAAATAGCAAAACGAATCAAAAACTACACTAAAGTATGAATGCATGAGTCCTAAGTGATAAAAATGAACCAAAACATGCATGAAAAACTTGTAAAAACAGTGGTATATCATTGACTACCCACTCAAGATTGGTAGTTGTCTAGTTCCAAGAGATTTCTCGGTTCTGGAAATGGAACAAGCTTGTATGGAGCCACTGATTTTAGGACGACCATTCCTCAGCACTGTTGGTGCATATATCCATTTCCATAATAATAGAGTAGTCCTTGGGAAGATCAACAAGACGATCTCATATCTTCTCAAGGTATCCAGGAATGGTTTCAGCGGTATGATCAGTTCAGCGAAGAATGATGAGAATGCATCAAAACCAGAAGTAGTTACTTGGACCTCCTCAGGTTTTGATGATTTATTCGAGTATGAGTCCAATGAGGAAGAGAATCTCCGCCGAGAGCTTGCAGATGACTCAGTAGATTATTATGAAACTCCGGATTTAGCTCCCCCAGAAAAATGTAGCCCTGATCCATATTTAGCCACTAATACTCGAGTGCTTTTGTTCGATTCTTGTTCTAAGTCTTTTGCAGGAAAGTTTAAAAAGGGATGGTCGAGACCATTCATTGTCAAGGAAGTTAAGCCTTGTGGAGCTGTAGTGTTGCTGAGCACTGCAGGGATTGAGTTTATGGATGATGATCCACACCTGAAGCCGTATCTTGTGGACACCGATCTTCCTGAGGGAGACACAGATCCCCCTGGAGATCCGCCCAACGCCTAACGGGCTGTTGAGTCAAGCTAATGACTTTAAACAAGTGCACTTGGGAAGCATTCCCATGTTTATCTTTGTGAATAATTTTATTTTACTTTTTGACTGTTTTCTAGTGTGTTTGGCAAAAGTTAGTTTCAAGAAAATCTCCTTTTGACAGGAAAAGCTTTCACTTGTAGCATTAGTGAGACCGATCGTTCTGCTGGGATCGATCGGTCTGAGGAAAAGGGTTTGACGGAGGTGCTCGATCGTTTGGTCCAGTCCTTAGGACCGATCAGTCCCAAAGATAGAACTCGCGAGGACAAGGCAAAAGACCGATCAATCCGCATCTAGACCGATCGGTCTGAGGGCCGAGGTATGTTTCTTTTCTTTGGTTTTGGTTCAATTTAATTCACTATTCTGATCCAAATTCAGTCTATGCGCGGGAAGAGGCCTACGCCTCTAATATCTCCACGCCTTTGTTTCTTTTGTGTCTTCTCTTCCTTGGATTTTCTTTCACCGAGACAGTGAAAATTAAGTCTGGGTGAGGGAAATTGTTACTAACCACATTTTCCTTTCTTTTGTTTTGATTTTTGAGTCATTTTTCAATTTTTCTTGAGTTAGTTTTTCATTCTAGGGATTTTGTTGAGTCAAAAACATGCAGGGAACCATGATTTTTCGAGGTACAACCACATTTTCAGGGAATTTAAGTGACCATTGATCCAAGCTTGACAGAGTTCAAAGACTATTGGAAAACCTAGAGATTCTGCAACTTCCTAACATTACCCATGTCTCTTCAAACTTTTGAAGGATCCAATGCTGATTTCGCACCTAACATGACTTCATTCTCTTGTCTTGGGGCTTGGAAATACATTGGATCAGGTTCTTCTCTCAGTCTTAAAAGACTTATCTGTGTGAGTGTGATCCCCCTCTCTTAACCTTTCAAGTTAATGCATGCTTAAAAACATGATGACTGGAGCCCTATGATCGAAAGAATTAAAAAGATGAGATGATTTTCTTTGAAGTAAAGGGATAGGAAAATTTCATGCGACCCCATTATTTTACTTGAAGAAATGATCACGCAAAGGTGAAAGCGAGGCCTAGAAAATTTTCCCGTGATGCCATTATTCACTTTGCCTTTGAATTACCTAAAGACAACCGATAGAAAAAATAAAATGATACCCTAGAAAAGTAGGAAGAAAATCGGTTGCCAAAGTGGAAGAAAGGAGAGGAAATGGGTCACCCGGAAGATAGTCTGTGTGTTCAGGTTGTGATTGAAGGAGAACCCTAGTGTTTAATGATCGATACTCCCTCGATGAGACCGCATTTAGTATTTATGAGGTCGGTATTGGCGAATTCAGATGTCTTGTTGGGACTGTGGAGTTTGTTTGGGACAGTTGTAAAGTATGAGGGAAGTACAAGGTGGTCTCGATTCTGTCAGGTAAGTTTTCATGTGGCTTACTAAAGTTTTTGGTTATGTGGTGTTCTGATGATGAAATGAGTTCATGTGTCTTCAAACCTTTCTTTCATTCTTTGTCTTTCTGTTTACTTGAGGGCAAGCAAAAGGCAAGTCTAGGGAATTGATATACATGAAATTTAGCCGCATTTCATATCTGTTTTTGCATCGGTTTAGGCGCTTAAGACCCGTTTATTCTTATATTTTGACCAATAGCTTGCATATTCTTCATTTTAGAGTCCTAGGAGTGTTGTGTCGCATTCTTGCATGTTTTGAGTCATTTTCAGGTGATTTGGAGCTAAATTGGAGACTTGCAGTATTGGAGGCGGATCTGAGAGAAAGTGAAGCGAAGAATGGACCAAAAAGGAGGAGACCGATCGGTCCTAAATACTGGATCAATCGGGCCCAAAGATGTTGCGACGACCTTTTGTCAAAAACACATGTTATTTCATTTAGGCCTATTTGTTTAAGGCCCAACTCGTTTTTGAAGACCAGAAACCCTATGTTTAAAAGGGGGAGGAGCCACACTTCTCTCGTATAGATTTTAGATATGAAAATTTCTTCTTCTTCTTCCACATTTTTCTTCTCTTCTTTTCCACTTGTATATGACTTTGGAGAAGTTTTTCTAAACCCTCTTTTAATTTAATTGAGTATTTCATTATGTCTTTATCTATCTCTATTGTTTGTTTTGATTTCTCTATGTGTGAGTAGTTCCCAATCAAGTTAAGAGATTTTTTAGGGTTTGATGAACGAATGAATGGAAGCTAGATAGGATTTATTTTAGGGTTCTTCACCTCTTGTAATATTAATGCTTAAGTTGAATTGCCCATTTAGCTTTTGATCTCTAGGTTGTTAATCCACCGAAAGTGATTGTTTAATAGCCTGAAAAACTAATTGGTGAGCAATCCTTAGACTGCGAAAGTTGATCTAAGGCAAGTTTGTGAACATATCAAACCTGATTATAATGCTTGTCTAGGACTTTTAGGACCAACGATAGTTGTGAGACTCAACTTTCTTGTTGGGATGAGCAAAAAAGTCTGGATCATCTGGGTATGTTTGAAGTTAAACCCGAAAACCCCCAATTCCACATATTCTATACCAAATCAAAGGTTTCTCGCGACAAGAAACAAAGAAAAAACGAAGAACCCTAATTTTCAATTGTGCCCAAATCGATTTTGACTTAACTTAAGTTTAAGTCAATTTTTTTTTTACTCCATTAAATCAATACGACGTCGTTTTGTCTCTGTTGATTAGCAAAATTCATTAAAGAGAAATGACTACGTTTTGGGATTAAACACAAATTTTAAACGCTTAACAAAACAGAGTAAACATTTTTAATTCTTTAATTACAAGCGTATTATTACAAAGGAAAAAAAGTTAATGGCAGGAAATAAAGAGCCTGAAAGCTCATGTATAAAAAGTGGGAAAAGAATAAGTAGAGGGGAATAATTCGAATTAAGTAATTTTGATTAAAAGTTTTAGTTATTTAACAATTAAAGTTGAATAATACTCTATTTGCATGGAAACTCTATTCCAAATCTGTTTCTCGTTTTTGAAATATTTTGGAATGGGAAACTCTCGGAAACGCGATAGACACGCAATAGAAAGACGATTCTTAAAAATCTTAATTTGGAAACGTGACTCCATTTTGAAAATGCTTGTTTCTATTTTGGAAACGTAATATATATATATTTTTTTAAACACAACAAAAATTATCTAGGAAATTCCAAAATGTTTTATTATTTGAACAAAAATTTAATGAGAGCAAAAACTAGATTCTAAATCTTTGATGTCGAAGTTTATGAGTTTTTTTTGTTAAACTAATTACTATTAATTAAGTGGATTTGTATTTTTTTTAAATATTTTTATAGTTAACAATTAAAAAAAAAAGATATTTATATATGATTTGGATTTTTAATATTTTATATAAAATATTTTACTCTATATATATATATATATATATCCAAAATGTACCCGTTTCCTATACAATTTTAAAAATTTGTTAAATTTATTTCCAAGTTTCGTATGTTTCGTTTCCACGTACTTATTTCTGTTTACGTTTCCATGCAATCTAGCTAATACCAAATCCAATTTTACATTATCAACACATTTACAGGATATCAAAGAAAGAAAGAGACCCCTAAACGGCCAATTTATTACTGAACTTTTTCTTTCGTGCCGAATTATACATGAACTTAGGAACCTAGTATTTTTCCAAGTTAGATGTTAAAAATTTAAATTTTCTACATAAACTTATTCTTTTGTGCCAAAATATATGTTGACCAAACGGGACTGTTAGTCAACCGTTATTCCAGAATGGGTCATCCGTCTTCGTCTATTTTACAAAAGATTATCTCTGAGTTTTCGATTCCACTTATGTCTGCTTCAAACCTTGTGTCTTGCTCCGATTGTTTGATTAATAAGAGTACTAAGTTACTTTTCACAAACTCCACCATTATATCTCAACGTCCGCTTGAATACGTTTTCTCAGAGTTATGGACATCGCCATTGATATCAATCGACAACTACAAATATTATGTAGTCTTCATTGATCATTTTACTCGATATACATGGTGGTTTCCTCTCAAAAGAAAATCGGAAGTCAAGAACACATTCATGGCGTTCAAATCATTGGTCGAAAACAAGCTGCAATCACGGATCTGGACGCTCTTTTCGGACAATGGAGGAGAGTATATAGCACTCCGTGAATACCTAACACAACAAGTCATCACACATCTTACATCGCCGCCACATACGCCAGAACACAATGGCATATCTGAACGGAAAAATCGTCATATAGTTGAGACGGGACTCACACTTATGACAACGACATCAACTCCCAAGACATATTGGACCCATGCTTTAGCAGCAACAGTCTATCTAATCAATCGAATGCCAACACCGATATTGTCCATGGATTCTCCTTATCACAAATTGATTCAGCAAACACCAAACTATGAGAAACTATGCATTTTTGGATATCTATGTTTCCCGTGGCTACGCCCTTACACTCATCACAAGCTTGAAGATCGTTCGGTGCCATGTATCTTTCTCGGATATTCATTATCACAGAGTGCTTATCAATTTCTATGATACACAGAGGTTTTAAACCCTATCAATTCTTACTGCAAGTGCACAACAATCAAAGTAGTATATATAGGGGTCGAATCCACATAGATCAAAAGTCACACTATCAATCTATTCGACTAAAATTCAAGCTAAGACAATTTGAAGTTGTTTGGGTTATCAACTACTTTGTCTAGCAACCTAGAATCCTAACTTTCGTTGGTCCTAAAAGTCCTAGACAATCATTATAATCAGGTTTGATATGTTCATAAACTTGCCTTAGATCAACTTCCGCAGTCTAAGGACAATTGCTCACCAATTGGTTTTTCAGGCTATTAAACAATCACTTTCGGTGCATTAACAACCTAGAGATCAAAAGCTAAATGAGCAATTCAACTTAAGAATTAATATTACAAGAGGTGAAGAACCCTAAAATAATCCCTATCTAGCTTTCATTCATTCATTCATCAAACCCTAGAAAATCTCTAAACTTGATTGGGGAACTACTCACACATAAAGAAATCAAAACAAACAATAGCAAATAAGAGAGACATGATAAACTGAAACTAAATTAATATAAAAGGGTTTAAAAAAACTTCTCCAAATTCGAATACAAGAAGATCCATGGAGAAGAAAAATTGCCCAACAAAAGTAGAAGAAAAGAAGAAGAACAATTGTCTGTAAAGTGGAAGAGAAAGAACAGAGATTCAGAAAAATGGAAAAGTGAGTTTAGTAGAAGAAAAGAAGAAGAACGATTGTCTGTAAAGTGGAACAGAGATCCATAGTCCCAACAAGACCTCTGATTTTGCCAATACCGACCTCATGAATACTAAGTGCGGTCTCATCGAGGGAGTATCGATCATTGGACACTTGGGATCTCCTTCAGTCACAACCCGAACACACAGACTATCTTCCTGATGACCATTTTCCTCTCATTCTTTTACTTTGGCAATCGATTTCTCCCTACTCTTCTAGGGTATCATTTTATTTTTTCTATCGGTTGCCCTTTGGTAATTCAAAGGCAAAGCGAATAATGACATCATGGGAAATTTTCCTAGGCCTCGCTTTCACCTTTGCGTTATCATTTCTCCAAGTAAAATAATGGGGTTGCAGGAAATTTTCCTATCCCTTTACTTCAAAGAAAATCATCTCATCTTTTCAGTTTTTTCGATCATAGGGCTCTAGTCATTATGTTTTTAAGCATGCATTAACTTGAAAGGTTAAGAGAGAGGGATCACACTCACACAGATAAGTCTTTCAGGACTGAGAGAATAACCCGATTCAATGTATTTCCAAGCCCCAAAACAAGAGAATAAAGTCAGGTTAGGTGCGAAGTCGGCATTAGATCCTTCGAAAGCTCGAAGGGACATGGGTAACGTGGGAAAGTTATAGAGTCTCTAGGTTTTCCAATAGTCTTTGAAGTCTGTCAAGTTTGGATCAATGGTCACTTAAGTCCCTGAAAACGTGGTTATTCCTCAAAAAATCATGTTTCACCGCATGTTTTTGACTCAACAAAATCCCTTAAATGACAAACTGACTCAAGAAAAATTGAAAAATGACTCAAAAATCAAAACAAGAGAAAGGAAAATGTGGTTAGTAACAATTTCCCTCCCCGAGACTTAACTTGCACCGTCCCGGTGAAAGAAAATCCAAGAAAGAGAAGACACAAAAGAAAGAAAAGTGATGCATATTTACAAAAATGGTGACTTGTTACCTCTAAGGAGTGGAGACATCAGAGGTGTATGCCTCTTCCCGTTCATAAACCGGATCTGGATCAGAATAGTGAATTAAAATGAACCAAAACCAACAAAAAGAAACGTACATGGGCCCTCCGATCGGTTGGTCTAGATGTGGACCGATCGGTCTCTTACTTTGTTGTCGCGTGTGAAACCCTTGGGATCGATCAGTCTCATATACTTCCAACAAATGAAAGCTTAATTCTCGTCCACTGGAGATTTTCCTGAAACAACATGTGTCAAACACACTAGAAAACAATCAAAAAGCAAAATAAAATAAAACTATTCACAAAGATAAACATGAAAATGCTTCCCAAGTACGCTTGATTAAAGTCTCAAGCTCGACTTTGTTTACTACCTTAAAAATCTGGCGGATCACCAAGAGTAATGGTTTCACCCTCAGTGACAACATTATCCGCAAAATATGGCTTTAAGCATTGAGCATTAACCACAAAATCACTTCCTGCAACATCCAGCAATGCCACATCTCCAGATGGTATCACTTCCTTGATAGTAAATTGACCAGACCGCCAAGATCTCAACCTCCCTGGAAAAAGTTTCAGACGTGAGTTAGATAACAACACTTGTTCATTAACAACAAACTCCCTAAGAAGCATCCTCTTGTCATGATTTCCAGTCTCAATCCATGGAGTCCTTGTTCCAACCTCTTCCCAACCAATTACACCACAAAAGCTACTCTTGGGTACTTTGAGAGGATATGAAATCTTCTTGTTGACCTTCTCAAGGATCACTCTGTTATTGGGGAAGTGAATAACTGCTCCAACAGTGTTGAGGAATGGTCTTCCTAAAATGAGTGGCTCCTTACAGTCTTGTTCCATTTCTAGAACCGTGAAATATGTTGGAACTAGACAGCTCCCAACCTTGAGTGGGTAGTCAATAGGCCTCCTAATCGGGTACTTTGTGAAAGCATCAACAAACGAAATAGACGTCGAATGACCCTTCATATCTTTAATTCCCAGCTTCTTCACCAATTCAAGGGATATGACGTTCACAGAAGCACTAGAATCACAAACAACATCATCAAAACTTACTTCACCAAAAGTGTATTGGATAGTGAATCGACCTTGATCTCTTAGCTTAGGCAACAATGTGAGCTCATGAAGTGCAAGATCACTCACCTTATTATACCCCATCAGCTCCTCGACTTGCTCTCTATTATCAATTACCGCCTTGATGAACATCACTTGTTTTGGAACTTCGAACAAGCCTTCCATTTTCGGTAAAAGGACTCCAATCTCTCTCATGTCTGCCTTGAATTTAGAGAATACCTTCTTTTGAGCCTTGGTGTAGACAACACCAGGGAAAGGGATTGGTGGCACATAAGGAGGAGATTCTACATCTTTGGCTTTCTTATCCTCAACTCCTATAGGTGTCTCCTTCTGCTCCTCTACAATTATCACTACATTCTCAGCATTCTTGACAACCAATCCCTTGCCGCTATTGTGCTCAACTTCCTCGGGTCTGTCGGGTAAGTTTTCATTGTTCTTGCTCTCTTGCACATTGTTCTCAGCAACCCAACTATCATAATCTTCCCAATAGAGTAGTCTAGCAATCTCCTCTATTGCTCTCTCATTCTCATCATTGGAGGTGATGCCATTGCAATACACCCTTAGGTTTTTCTCCACCTTCCCTGGAAGGATCCCTTGAGGTCTCTCAATCGCTTCAGCAGTCTGAGTAACTTGAGTATCTAGCTTCTTTACATGAGCACTAACTGCTTCGAATTTGTTGTTCAAATCGTGGTACGTGCTATCAACCTTTGCATTAAGCTCCTGAGTCTTTTCTTTGATCTCCTTAGAAGACTTCTGTTGGCTCTGAAGAAGTTGATGCATTAAAGCCTCAAGCTTATCTTGTGAGTTGTTTGAAGAGCTTGCAGACTGCTGAAACTATTGCGGAGGAGGTTATTGGAACTGCTGTATTGCGGGCTGCTGAAATGGCCTGAAATTTGTGCCCGAATTTTGCATGAACGGTTTCTAAAAATTTCATGTGCCCAAGCTTTGCATGAAAATTTTCTGCTGAAAACCCTAACTGAAATTATTCTGCCCTTGATTCGGCATGAATGTCTTGCCCTGAAACTGCTGCGGAACCCGAGCTCCTCCCTGCTGTGGATAAACCTGATCATGCGTGTTCTCAACATTAGTACTCCTGTAGGAAAGATTACATGGATTATACCCCCTGTTGTTGAAACCTTGTCCAGTGACATAGTTGAAATTCTGTTGCTCCTTAAAATTCTCCTGAAACCCATCAGCATTAGCAATCTCTTCTGACTCATCACATTGTTGCACCCCACGTTGGTGTGCCTTCAGCAACATGTCCATCTTGGCGTTTATCTCGTCCATCTTCTTAGTCTCAAGACTACTAACTCGCACCCCACGATCGTACTCTGGACAACTAACACTATAACTAGAAGCTAGGTTCTCGATTAGTGTGTAAGCTTCTTCAACAGTTCTCGTCATGAAATCCCTATTGCTAGCTGCATTGAGAGAGTTCTTGTAATCTCGATCAACTCCCCCATAGAGGATGTTGAGAACTTGCTCATCGCTGTACCCATGATGTGGGCAGTCTCTCATGTACTCTCTGAGTCTCTCTCATGCCTCACAAAAGGATTCACCGGATCGCTGCTAGAAGGTGGTAATCTTGCTTCTCATCACAGCTATCTTGGACTTAGTGTAGAAATGGTCCAAGAATGCAGCTCTAGTTTCATTCCAGGATTGCAGTGATCCACGCTCAAGAGATCTCAACCATCTCAGCGCTTTATCAGCAAGAGAGAAGTAGAACAACTTGCACTTGATGTAGTCCGCAGGGACTCCATTTGAACTGGTTGTGCTACATATTTCCTCATAGGACTCAACGTGGTCCATCGGTTTCTCAGATGGCAATCCATGGAACTAATAATGCTTGATCAGGTTGATCAATTCAGGCTTGATCGCATAATCATGCCCCTAAGGAAGAGGTGGATGAATGGCAGATCGGTTATGATAAAACTGATGAGGTGTGTCCATAGCACCTATGACACGACGTGGTTGATGCTGATTCTGCCCATTATGCGGTGGCGGATATTGTTGTTGATCTTGGCGCTGATTCGCATGATTTTGCTCATCTCTTTGACGTTGTTGCTGTCTCAGCATCTCCTCAACTGCAACATCTGGAGCAATTCTTTCATCCTCGTGACCCAGCTGGTCACCATTGTCGATCTAAGCCGGCGGTAGCTGAGCGTTACTCATTGTAGTCATGGCTGATCGCGTTCTACGATTCTCTCTCTCTAGTCTCGCAAGTTCTGTGTTGTCTATGATTTAGAGATTCTCAAAGCCTTGACTTCTTTTGGTCATAAACATGAATCACAGAAGAAAATCAAGAAAGAAAAAGTAAGAAAAACAAATCTCATACTAGAAATTAGTATTAGATCAAAAGGCCACGTAATTGGTCCCCGGTAACTGCGCCAAAAACATGATACACATAGGTTTTAAACCCTATTAATTCCTACTGCAAGTGCACATCAATCAAAGTAGTATATCTAGGGGTCGAATCCACAGAGACCAAGAGTCACACTATCAATCTATTCGACTAACATTCAAGCTAAGAGAATTTGGTTTATTGGTTTGTCAAGTAACAACAAGTGAAACAACTGAGATTAAATTCAATAAATTAAAACATCAAGTTCAGGGAAATTCTTCAGGAAATCAGAATGATGAATTCAAGAATTATTCAGGGAACAATAAAAACCGTCTTAAACTCAAAACACACAATGTATAGCTAATCCACTTTCGTGGCATCAACTATTTTTTTTAGCAACCTAGAATCCTAACTTCCGTTGGTCCTAAAAGTCCTAGACAAGCATTATAATCAGGTTTGATATGTTCACAAACTTGCCTTAGATTAACTTCCGCAGTCTAAGGACAATTGCTCACCAATTAGTTTTTCAGGCTATTAAACAATCAATTTTGGTGCATTAACAACCTAGAGATCAAAAGTTAAATGGGCAATTCAATTTAAGCATTAATATTACAAGAGCTGAAGAACCCTAAAATAATCTCTATCTAGCTTTCATTCATTCATTCATCAAACCCTAGAAAATCCCTAAACTTGATTGGGGAACTACTCACACATAAAGAAATCAAAACAAACAATAGCAAATAAGAGAGACATGATAAACTGAAACTGAATTAATATAAAAAGGTTTAGAAAAACTTCTCCAAATTTGAATACAAGAAGATCCATGGATAAGAAAAATTGCCCAACAAAAGTAGAAGAAAATAAGAAGAACAATTGTCTGTAAAGTGGAAGAGAAAGAACAGAGATTCAGAAAAATGGAAAAGTGAGTCTCCACCCCCCCCCACCCCAAATGGTGGCTGCTCTCTGGTTTTTATACTTAGGGTTTTCTGATCCCTAAAAACGAGTTGAGCCTTAAACAATTAGGCCAAACTAAACAAAAACAAGTCTGGAAAATTCTCATGCGCATCGGTCCTAAAGATGGGACCGATCAGTCTCCTCCTTTTTACTCCGTTCTTCGCAGCACTTTCTCTTGGATCCGCCTCCAACACTCCAAGCTTCCAAATCAGCTCATAAACACCTAAAAATGACTCAAAACATGCAAGAATGCGACACAACACTTCTAGGACTCTCAAATGAAGAATATGAAAGTTATTAGTCAAAATATGAGAATAAATAAATCTTGAGTGCCTAAACAAATGCAAAAATAGATATGAAATTGGGCTAAAAATCATGTATATCAATCTACATCTTCCTACTGGGCGATTGTATGCATCACGTCATGTACGTTTTCAAGAGCATACCCCTTCAAAGACTTGTCTTCAACGCCTTCATCACCACCAATACAAGACAATGTTAACACATCACCAACAATCACAAAAATTCCTATTGAGTCTCCACAACAACTCACGGCAATGGTACCCCCCATATGGATCTTCACCCAGCTCAGCCCGTGCCCATCGATACACAGGTATTACTCTCTCAACCTCAACATTTTTCTTCTTCTTCTCTTAATTCTGAGCCCAATGCTCCAAATATAAATGGGCCTCAATCCCCGGCCCAGCAAATCCCAGATTCAAATGAGCCCACTACTCCATTAGAGAATGAGTTGTCGCCCACAACTCAGCCACAGTCACCACAAATGGCCCAAAATTCTCACCAAGCCAAAACTAATATACACAAACCAAAAACACGAACTTCTTTTGCTGTTTCAAGTCCGACGCCACTAACAACTGAGCCCACAACAATCAATCAAGCTCTCAAAGACAAGAATTGGTCACGAGCTGCGTCCGTTGAGTTTGATGCTCATATTGTCAATCACACATTGGACTTGATACCTGCAGATTCACACCAAAATCTCATTGGTTGTCACTGGATTTTCACAACAAAAAATCATTCCGATGGCACACTTGATCGCTACAAAGCTAGTTGTAGCTAAAGGCTACACTCAACAATATGGTGTTGATTATGCTGAGACATTTAGTCATGTCATCAAGACCACCACAGTTCGCTTGGTTCTTGAGATTGCAACAACAAAATCATGACCTCTAAAGCAACTAGATGTCTATAATGCATTTTTACAAGGAGAGCTCACTGAAGATGTCTTCATGTCACAACCACCAGGGTTTATAGATCGAGATCGTCCGACGTTTGTGTGTAAGCTTTGGAAGCCCATCTACGGACTGAAACAAGCGCCAAGATCTTGGTACAATTCTCTCAAAACCTATTTACTTTACAATGGTTTCACTCCGTCTCTTGTAGATACATCATTGTTCATCAAGGCCGACGGTAACACTCTCACATATGTTTTAGTCTACGTTGATGACATTATTGTCACCGGCAACGATGCTACATGCATCAATCAGGTCCTTGAAAGCTTTGCTACACGTTTCTCCATCAAAGACCCCACCGATCTCCACTATTTTCTTGGTATCAAAGTCACACGCTCCACCACGGGTCTTCACCTAATGCAAAGAAAATATGTGCAAGATCTTCTCAACAAATATAACATGTCGGATGCTAAACCTGTTTTAACGCCACTTCAGTCCTCACCAAAGCTCACTCTCAGTGATGGTTCACCACTCACATATGCATCTCGATATCGATCGCTAGTAGGTAGCCTTCAATATTTGTCGTTCACAAGACATGATCTCTCTTATGCAGTTAATCGTCTCTCACACTTTATGCATAAGCCAACTGACACACATTGGGCTGCCGCTAAGAGGGTCTTACGGTATATGGCTGGCACTTCATCGCATGGAATTCAGTTTTACAAATCATCTCCTCTCACCTTACATGCATTTTCCGATGCTGATTGGGTGCGAGACATGGATGACTACATCTCTACAAATGGTTACATTATTTACCTTGGTAAGAATCCGATCTCATGGACTTCTAAGAAACAAAAAGGAGTGGCCGGGTCATCCACTGAAGCTGAATATCGGGCTGTAGCTAACACCTCTGCTGAAGTACGATGGTTGTGTTCTTTACTTACAGAACTTCGCATCACACTATCAACAGCTCCAGTTGTCTATTGTGACAACATTGGCACTACGTATCTTTGTGCTAATCCAGTTTTTTATTCTCGAATGAAACACATTGCATTGGATTATCACTTTGTTCGGAATGAGATTCAACAAAAGATGCTTCGAGTAACACATGTTTCTACTCATGATCAACTCGCAGATACCTTAATGAAGCCTCTTACCCGTGTCAGATTCCAACAAGCTTGTATTAAGATTGGAGTCTTCAAGAAACCTCCATCTTGAAGGAGCATATTAGTTATATATGTCAAGTATATATTTAGTCTTAATAATTCATAGCTGTATAGCGTAATTAGCTCCTAGATTAGAGTACATACTCTGTATATATATCTCTTATCATTCTCTTAATCAAATCATCACTTCAATATCTTATATTCTTCTCATAAAATATTCATTATTATCGGATACTCTTCTTCTTCTTCTTCTCTCATGTGTTTGTTATTTTCTTTTCTTTTTTTACTTCTGCGATCAAGAACAAACAATGTTTTTTAATCCTAACACTAACAAATATTTGCCCCTTGATCTACCAACTATTACATAAACAGTGATAATGGTTAGCGAGCAAAGACACACAAAACACAATTTGTTTATCATTTTCCAATGTTCATTTTGCTTAAATCACAACCTTTTAACTCTTAAACTTCGGATTTGACATTCTAGTCTCATTATCAATGACTTATGGTTTTGGCAAATCATCTTCAGTCTCTTCAAATACTGCATCCTTAAACCACTTATAGAAATGATTCTATTACAAAAGTAAGTAACTACATAAGCATCAATTATTACATCTCTTCCTGTTTTAGTTTCACTTTATTAGCTTATAGTGATTATACATAAACAACATACACACATCAACATACACACATCTACTTACTCACGTTTCTTTTGTTTGTACGAAATCTTACATTTTTTTTTATACAACTTAAGAAAAGCCAACCTGGATTTTCCTAGATCTTCGATATAAAGACCGTGAAATTGGAGATATAGTTTGTCCATTTTTGAAATGTGACGATTTTTTTACATTTATCTCTGTTGTTATATCTTCATGTCACTTAATTAGTTTAAGTTCATATATCATCATTAAAAGAAAATCTTTAGATATATAGCATTTTGGATTTAGGCAATTCACTCAACAGTTCAGAGCAAACATTATACCAAAAAACAAACTTTTTAAGAAAATGAATGATCCAGATAAACGTTCAAAACTGAATTTTCCATACTATTTATCTGAAAATTCAGGAGGTCCAAATCTTACAACTACAGTTATATCCAATTAATTTAGTGCATACCAATTATATCTATACCAATTATATCCATGTTTCAGAAAATGTAATTTGTTTAAGGGAAATTGGTATAGATGACTACAAAATAACAAGGGAAATTGGCATAGATGACTACAAAATGAATTATAATTAACAATTTAACATATTTTCTATATTATTTACCATTTTACCCTTTTCATTTAATTTTAATTTTTCTTCTTCTTCTTTCCTCCTTCTTTTCTCCTTCATTTTATTTCTATTATATCTTTTCATATAAAACTAATTCAAATTTAAAATTTCTTTTAAAAAACATAAATATTTTTCTACACATGTTAAGATTTGAATTTTGAAAAAATACCAATAATTATTATAAATACCAAATATATAATATAAAACACATTATTCTATTTTATTTTGTATAGAATTTCTATTTTCTTTAAGAACATCAAT
>WJSH01000990.1:5910-17192 GCA_009757365.2 Lepidium campestre | reverse complement strand
CCCTCCCCGTCCCCGTCCCCGTCCCCGTCCATGTCCTCTTCCCCGTCTCCTTCCATGTTCCCCTCCCCGTCTTCTTCACGATCCTCCTACTCTTTCTTGTCTTTTTTATTCTTCTTCTCTTTTGTCTTTTCTGTTTCTTCATCCTTATATACTATATAGATGAATAATTTTTATTGTTCTGTACTCTATGTTTTATATTATATAGTAGTTCTATACAAGATAGTTTAACATCGATACTGTAGCAAGTGGGCTTCTTCAAGTCTCTTTCATCCACATAAGTAATCTATTTTTTGTTTTTGATTTTGAGCACAATTAATTAGAGGGTTAAAGTTGTAAATAGTTAGGGTTTTATGTTATTCTCTTAATTAGCTCAATACATATGCTACCTACTCAATTAAGTTAGTGATTTAGGCTAAATCACCAATTCTCCCTTTGTTTAAAACTAAATTTTGTTTTTAGGTCAAATTTCTGCTTGGTTTTACTGGTACTACGCAGCTTCCAATTCCAATTGGAGATGTATCATGTATGTGTTTTAATTCCAAACTTAAACTTTATATAAATATAGAAATAATTACTAATATAGTTCACAAAAATATAGTAATTACTAATATAGTCTTCAGTCAGTTCGAAAGTTAGAGGGGTTGAAGAATAGTGAAAATTAATCATTTAATTATTTTTTTAGTGCAAATGTTTGGTGATACTCATATATCCTCATAAATCGATAAAATAACTTTTGCCCTTTCTTAATGAGTAAACAAAAAAACTATTTACGAAACTGCCATTAAGGAAACTGCTACATTAGAAGTGTCCAAGTAACAAACTCTACCAAACAAAAATTGAGCCCAGTGTGGTAGAGTTTGACATACATGGTAGATCTTCCGAGTTACTTGGGTAGAGTTTATCGATAAGTTATAGTTAACGTGTCGTAGAGCTTCATGGAAGATCTTATAAGATACATTGGTAGTTTTATCGACGCTTTATTCATGGTATTTTTACCTGTTTGGTAAAGTAGAAGGTGTTGTGTGGTAGAGTTTACTTCTGGGCCTTCGTGGAAGATCGTATAAGTTACCTTGGTAGAGTTTATCAAGCCATTATTGATGGTGATTCATACAATATGGTAGAGTTAACATTGACGTATGGTAGAGCTTATGGGCCTTCGTGGAAGATCTTATAAGTTATCTTGGTAGAGTTTATCGAGGTGTTATTGATGGCGATCATACAGTTTGGTAGAGTTAAAGTTTACGTATGGTAGAGTTTTGGGCCTTCGTGAAAGATCTTATAAGTTACCTTGCTAGAGTTTAAGGGCCTCTTGTGTGACGTTTGGTATAGTAAAGCTTGAGGTTTAGTAGAGTTTACGGTATCGGTTTGGAAGGGTTTACAGTGTCGTTTGGTAGAGTTCGTAGTTTTGACCTAGTGTAGGAAAAGACAAATTTACCCTTCAATTATTAGATCAGCTGCCGTTCACCTATACTTCTTCCCAACTAAATCACGCCATTGAAGCTCTATTGAAGCACCTTATTTCTCACCTACCTTCTTACTCATTTCTTAATTAGATTTTCTTTGTTTTTGGTTTCTCCTACACTACAAGAAAACAGTCAATCTGCCACTGAAAAGAGAGACTGAAAATTCAGTCGCAGAATTTACCACTAATTTGCTATTGTTTTGCGACTGATTTCTGCAACCACGCTATTAGTCTCAGATCAGTCGTACATCTGCGACTGATTGCAGTAGTTGCAATTCAGTCACAATTTTGTGACTGATCTAAAACTAACAACATCAGTCGCATAATCTACGACTGATCTGGGACTAATAGAGTGGTTGCAGAAATCAATCGTAGATCAGTTGCAAAATCTGCGACTGATTGTCTGTCACCACCTTATCAGTGACAAATCAGTCGCAGTGAGTTAGGTGTAGCACGTTTGCATTGTTTGTAACTAATTGTACTTGAAAGGCGCGATTGATTTTATTAGTTACACTTTGCCACTGCAATTCAATGGCAGTTCAGTGATAAATTTCGCTTATATATACACCCATTGCTTTCCCTTCCAAAACACACCAAAAATTATATAAACAAACACAAAATAAAGAGAAAAAAAATGGGAGGCAATTTTAACTACACAAATTTTCGGGAATAGATGTATAGAAGAATTGATGAAGAAACAAGAAATATATCTGCGGAATTCACTGCTGGAGTAAATCAGTTCATGAGTTTTGTGGGTAATCAACCGCTAGCAGTCCAAAACCATGGTATGTTTTGTTGTCCTTGTATTTCGTGCAAAAATAATAGAATACTTCTGGCGCATAAACAAACCATATCTTTAGCACAGGATTTATGCCTTACTACTATGTTTGGTATATGCATGGGGAAGAGTTGAATGTGGATTTGGGCAATAGTAATAGTCATCATAACAGTAGTCACGATAGAATGGACAATAGACAAGAAGAAGTTAGTCATGTAGAACAGACATATGTAGAGATGGTAAATGATGCATTTCCTACTGAGCGTAATTACACTGGTTATGATGATCAGAATTATGATTCTCAAGTTGATCCTGAGAATAACTATCTAAATACTGAAGTACCTAATAGTGAGGCAAAAAAAGTTTATGACATGTTAGAGGCGGCTAAGAATCCTCTATATGTTGGGTGTCAGGAAGGTCATTTGCAATTATCATTAGCATCTCGATTCATAAACATAAAAACATATTTTAATCTTCCTGAACGATGCATGGACTCTTGGGCAGAACTCTTTACAGAGTATCTACCCGAGAATAATCAGTCCACTGCATCATATTATGAAACCGAGAAATTGATGCAAAAGTTAGGGCTCCCGTACTATACAATTGATGTATGTATGCATAATTGTATGATCTTCTGGAAAGAAGATGAAAAATGGGATAAGTGTAAATTTTGCAGAGCATCAAGATACAAGGAGAGTGACGGAAGAACCAAAATTTCATTTAGTCGTATGTGGTATTTACCTATCGCTGATAGAATCAAAATGTTGTATCATTGCGAGAAGAATGATGCAGCGATGAGATGGCATGCAACATATGAATCAAATGAAGGAGAGATGTCTCATCCATCTGATGCAAAGGAGTGGAAGAATTTTCAGCAGTTTCACCCTATATTTGCCAACGAACCTCGCAATGTGTATCTTGCATTATGCACAGATGGGTTCAATCATTTTGGAATGTCTCATAATCACTCGTTGTGGCCTGTGATCACAACTCTATATAATTTACCTCCAGGGACGTGTATGAAAGAAGAGTACTTGTGGCCAAATCATCCACGAGCAAGTCTTGATATATTCCTTCGGCCTTTGATTGATGAGTTAAAAGAGCTATGGAGTACTGGAGTTGAGGCGTATGATAAATTCACTAATCAAAATTTCAATGTGAAAGCAGTTTTGATGTGGACTATAAGTGATTTTCCCGCATACGACATGTTATCAGGGTGGACGACACATGGTCGATTAACTTGTCCAATATGCATGGATGACACAAAAGCATTTCAATTGCCAATTGGACGGAAGACGTGTTGGTTTGATTGTCACAAAAGATTTCTTCTTCAAGATCATGCTTTAAGAAGAAATAAAAAAAATTTCTTAAGAGGAAAAGATGCTTTAAATCAGCAGCCACCTCTAACATTGAACGGGGATGAAGTGTACCACCAACGAATAAGGAAAATCAATCCACCAAAAATATCTGTTTGTGGCGAAAACGGACATGATCCAAAAAAAGAAGGATATGGAAAATGGCATAATAGGCACAAAGAAATCATATTTTGGGAATTGCCATATTGGAAAGATCTTAGTTTACACCATTGTCTAGATGTTATGCACATAGAGAAGAATGTTTTTGATAACTTCTTGAATACTTGTATGAACGTTAGAGACAAATCAAAAGACACAGTTAAGGCAAAACTGGATATTGCGAAATTTTGTTCGTGGAAAGAGTTACATCTCGATAGCCGTAAAAGAGCTCATGTTCCTATATTCAGACTGAGCGAGATTGCGAAGGAATATTTATTATTATGTGTTAAACATGATATTAAATTTCCAGATGGATACGCGGCGGATTTAGCGAGTTGTGCAGATATAGAGGGAAGAAAATTTTCAGGCATGAAGAGTCATGATGACTTTCATGTATTTATGGAATGATTATTTCCATTCATCTTTGCTGAACTCTTACCACAAAACGTACATCTTGCCTTTTCAGGTACTTATTAATTATACAAATACCATATATATTTTATACTTCTTAATTAAATATTTATATTAAATATAAACTAACATGATCATGTCTATGTTTTATAGCACTTGGAGGATTTTTCCGCGATTTTTGCAGTAGAACTTTGCAAGAAAGTCGTGTTCAAATTCTAAAGGAAAGTATAGTGCTTATACTTTGTAATTTGGAGAAGATATTTCCACCCGCTGTATTCGATGTGATGGAACATTTACCTGTACATTTACCATACAAAGTTGAACTTGGTGGCCCTGTGAAATATCGATGGATGTATCCATTTGAAATTTTTTTTAAGAAGTTAAAAAGTATAGTTAAGAATAAAATATATGTGACATGATCAATTGTGCAAGCATACTTAAACGATGAGATATCTTACTTCTCAGAGTATTATTTGCATGCGTATGTACGCACAAAATCAAGATAAGTAATTAAAATAAGTACTTTATAAAATATGAGATATGATGATGTTACGTTAACGAGATTATAACATATTTTTATTTTTCAAGGTCAACGAGATATGATGAAGGTGAAGTCCATGTTTATCCTGTTGAAGGAATACCCGATATATTTACTAATGTAGGTCATCCAAGTGGTAAAAGTAAACAAATGTGGATATCTGATACAGATTGTGCTTCTGCACATTCTTATATATTGCGAAACTATGACTATTTTCGTCCACTAGAGAGGTAATAAATGTGTAATTTAATTAATAATTTAGATATATAAATATATATATATATATGCAATTTAATTAATAGGTGATTTTTATATATGCAGTTTGTGTGAAGATTTTATTCGCTATTGCGAACCAGGATTATCAGATGAGGAAGTTATGTGGAAAAGAGATGCAGAATTTTCTACATAGGTCAAAAATTATGTATATAATTAAAAATATATATGCATAAGTCGTCGATTATGGATGTTTTACTTATTACTTATATATTTATATCTTAATTTTACAATTTAGCTTACAAAACCCTGCAATCACTTGGCCAACATGGGTTTGAGAAATAGTCGAAGGGCCTCAAAAGACGGTGACACTATGGCCCATGTACTTCACTCGAGGATGTCTGTTTCATACAAAAAATACGGATACAGAAGAAAAACATGTAATTATGGCGTATGTGTGAGGGGGGCCAATTATTCTGATGCATCTGATGAAGCTGATTTTTACATAAACATATTAGAAATCATTCAGTTTGAGTACTCGGGATTGATTAATTTGAAAATAACGTTTTTCAAATATGAGTGGTATGATCCTACAATTGGAAAAGGAACTAGAAGGAACACAAGCGGTGGTGTAGATGTACTAGCGAAATGAAGATATCCTAATAATGAACCATTATACTAGGTATGCATAATATATAATAATTAACATAGTTAAAATTACAAATTGTTAATTATACATACTAATTATATTTTTTATGCAGCCTCACAAACAGATAAAGTTTGTTATATTCCATATCCATATATAACTCAACCAAGATATTTGTGGTTGAATGTTTGTAAAGTCAATCCAAGGGCAAATATTTTAGAAAACTACAGAAATAAAGAACTACCTTTGTTGCAATTTGACAGTGGATGATATAACGATAGACAATTTGGCTGTTGAAACTTATGATGGTGAGGAAATTGATAACGACGTTAGAGATGCTGAGGCGGAAGACAAATTTCACAGTAATATGTTGTCCTCAGATGACGACAAGAACGATGAAGACGAGAAATAATATTTTAATATTATATTTTCATGTATTTATCTTGTATTTCTTAGAACAATATTACATTTGTAGTATTATTGCGTTACGTATTTATAATTTCCGTTTGCTCGAGAAATTTTTCCCGAACAAAATGCATTAGCGTATATATATTTATCTTTGTAAAACCATTTTGAAAGAGCGTAGTAGCCCAGTGGCTACCACGCTAAGAAAATAGCGCTACATTACACATGTGCTATTTTACAAACACAAGAGTGAAATTACACATGTGCTATTTTACACCACTCTAGTTTACCACTGATCTGCCACTGGTGCTTAAAAATGTCTTCAGTCGCAGATCAGTGGCAAGATTTGCCACTGATCTGCGACTGAGTGGTGTATCAGTTGCAGATCAGTGGCAAACTTTGTCACTGATCTGCAACTAATCATACAAAATAGTCTTTAAATGTAATTTATAACCAATTTAAAAACTCCAAATCATAAAATAAGAATTCTAAATGATATTTCTATATCATATTACCAAATTTACAAGAAGAATGTATAATTTTTTCTCTTTCGGTTTTTAATTCCCATATTAAGTCGTTAACATTTATGTCTTTCGGTTTCAAATTCCTATAACTACATGAAATATAATTATTTTATTTTTTTCAAAAACAATTTCTGTATATCACCACATAATTTTATCTAAAATATAAATTTCATATATTACTGCATTACAAAGATATTAATTTCTGTTTGCTCGGAAAAAATTTCCCGAACAAAATTCATTAGCGTATATATATTTGTCTTTGTAAAATCATATCGAAAGAGCGTCGTAGCCCAGTGGCTACCATGCTAAAAAAATAGCGCTACATCACACATGTCCTTGATTCGAATCCCCGCTTCTGCGGGGAAGTTTTTCAATTTTACTCTAGTTTGCCACTGATCTTATTAGTTGCAGATCAGGACAATGAACAACTAATCTGCGACTGATCCCTTCCCTTCATTAGTTTCGCAAAAATTAAAAATGCCGCTTAATCACCATGAGCGGCTGATTTTGCGACTGTTATTAAGGTTGTCACTGGTTTTGCGACTGAAGTGGCAATCGCACATAAATAACTTTACCACTTTGTTTTCTTCCTCTCTCACGCGACATTTTGATTGATTTTCTTTAAAATCACACAAATCTCAGTCTAAATCAAATCGATTTCTCTCAAATTCTTTACTTTCATCATGTCTTCTGGTCGTTCTAGGTAAGGGAGAGGCGGATCTCAAGGAAGAGGATACTCTCAATGTGAGCCAAGCTCTTCGCCGGCGATGTCAACTACACCATCAACGGCGACGCCTCTTCCGATTTACCACTACGGCGCCGGATCTACAACCTTTGCTCCATCCACTTTCGTTCTTCATTTTGCTCAACAAGATCCAAATCAATCCATGGATGAGACATTCTCTTCACACCAACAAAATTAACATCTCCAATTCACTCTAGAGGATTTGCTTCGAGATCCCGAAAGAGCAAAAAATCTGCCGAGATTGGATCCATATCCATCTGAAAATAGAATTTGGTTTGAATTTTTTTATTATTATTATTGTGTTAATTTGAATTTTAGCAAATCAAAAGTTAGATTAGGTGGAATTTTATGTTAGATTTAGGTTCATTGAAAATTAATTTTGGTTGATTTGGAATTTAGGTTGATAGAATATGAAGTTATATGAATTTTATTGATTTTTTAAAATTTGTTTAGGAATTTATATGAATTTTTAGGAATTTATATGAATTTTTAAGAAATTTTAAGAATTATTACGAATTTTAAGAATTAATATAATTTTTTTTAGGAATTTATATGAATGTTTTAGAGTTTATATGAATTTTTTGGAATTTTTAAGAATTTATATGAATTTTTAGGAAATTTTATGAATTTTAATGTAATTTTTTGGAATTTTTATGAATTTAAATGTGATATTTAGGAATTGTTTTGCATTTTTAGGGATATTTAAGCATTATTATGTAAGTTTTTGGAATTATTATTGAATTTTTATGAATTTTCATGAATTTATATCAATTTTATTGATTTAAAAAAAATTATATAAGTTTATATAATTTATAATGATTTATATGATGATTGTTTGTAGGTTTGATCGGGATGAGGACGGAATTTTATCGAATGCGATATCTAACATCATTAGAGGCGGGTATAAGGGTGTGTGGCGTAGTTGGACGAAAACGCCTCTTGAAGTACGAGAGTCTATTTTATCAAATTTGCGGTAAGATTTTTATAATTTATAATTATCATTTAGTTTTTGTATATAATTTTCTAATTTATTAACAAATTTTGTGTTTAAATTTTTCAGCAAAAGTTTTATTGGGATATCGTTTATACGGAGTCTGTGAGGGAAGAGTTTGAAGCAGTCTGCGTTAACAGGATGAAAGGAATCACGACTACGACTAAAAAGGGCGGAAAATGTCCGGCGTACATGGAGATCCACGTCTCGGAAGCACTGGTTGCACATTGGCAGATAGAGGAGGCGAAGAAGAAGAGCGAGATTACCCGCAAAGCTCATTTTTCCGATCGAGACGGTCTTGGACCGTCTAAACATTGTGCGGGACAGAAGACGTTCTATCGGGTCCAAAAAGATCTTGTAAGTAGTTTTTTATTTTTTTATTTTTACATTTTTCTTTAAATTATTTAATAATTTGGGGTTTTTCTAGGAAAAAAAATTAAAGCGAGATGCTGGGATTAGTGAAGTTTTCAAGAAGCCGCATACGAGGAAAAGCGACGGGAGTTTTGTGGACCTTAAGGCGAAGAAGATTCTAGATGCATATGAGCAGAGTCTGAGCGAGAAGATGTCGTAGATGGACAGCAACAGCGTTATGTCTGACGGTACATCTCAGACTATCGAGCTGAGTCCGGAGGAGAAGGACGAGCTTTTCCTTCATGTACTATTTGTTTCACTTTTTCACTATTTTTTCAATAAGTCGGATCTAACATTTTTTATTTTTATAGTCCATTGAGTCTTACCGCAGAGGGAACCAATACGGACTCGGAATTCTCGCCAGGAAGTACGGTACTTCGAAGAAGAACAAGGGGATCGCCGGCTCTTC
Organism: Lepidium campestre; assembly: GCA_009757365.2. Taxonomy (NCBI): domain Eukaryota; kingdom Viridiplantae; phylum Streptophyta; class Magnoliopsida; order Brassicales; family Brassicaceae; genus Lepidium; species Lepidium campestre. The sequence goes on along the minus strand of WJSH01000990.1, from coordinate 8,145 downwards.
TTCAGTGGCAGATACTATCTCTGATTTCAAAACAGAGATGGAGTAGCGAATGACACTTCTTCAGCAGCATAACATGATGCTCTTACAGTACATGCGGCAGAAGGAGCCGACTTTCCCTGACTTGACTGCTATGCCTCCTCTTCCACCTCCCGATGGTTCAAGGACTTTCAGGCCTACCGACCCATTCCAGGACCTATAGTTTGACTATGATCCCAACGAGTAGTGATTTTCTTTATTTTGAACGTTTTTTTGTATTTCGAATTTTAAACATTATCGTTTCTAATATATATATATATATATATATATATTTTCAAACAAAACCTTATTTCAAATAATTAAATTTATAAATATTTCAAATTTTAATATTAAAAATGAATTTATATTTAAAAACTAATTTTATCTACTGCAACTGATCTGCGACTGATACACTGCAACTTATCTACGAGTAATTATTTACAACTGATCTGCGACTGATACACTGCAACTGATCTACGACTGATATATTTTACAACTGATATGCGACTGATTTTTGCAACTGATCCGCGACTGATAGACTGCAACTGATCTGCGACTGATACACTGTAACTGATCTGCGACTGATATTCTGCAACTGAACTGCGACTGAACTTTTGCAACTGAGTTGCGACTGTTATCGTAGTCTCAATTTACGACTAAAATCGCAGTCTCAGTATTCACATCTGTTACTAATACCTTTAGTAGCAAATTAGTCACAGTTTGAGACTACTGTATCAATAGCAAATTTAGTTGCAAATTGAGACTGACATATTAGTCTCAAATCAGTTGCATATTAGCAACTAATCTGCGACTGATTATTTAGCGACTAAGACTTTGCGACTGATTTTATCAAACGCAAATCAGTTGCACTTTGACAATGTGCAACTGATTTGCAACTGATCCTGCAGTCTCAAATTAGTTGTTTTCTTGTAGTGTTATGAGAATTATGGATGAAATCATTTTAGTTTGTGAGAAGTGGAGTTGTGACAAAAAATCTTCTCCTCTCTAATTTCTCTCTTTATATAGCTAATGATTGAATATAACATCAACTACAACACAATGCAGATTGTTTTCTGTCATCATCATCGTCTATGCCTTGTTATCATCCAAGACTCAAAGACTTGTGTATGTAATTCAGTTTTACTTTTGCTAGCAAGATGTGTTATACTAAGTATACAAGATTCGAAGATACATATTAATGACTTTCAATTTGTGGAATGTGGTGTTTTTTGGCTCAGTCCATGATAGTTTTACAAATAGGAGAAGCTTGAAAGCGTAAAGAGTAATAGAGGAAGAAAATTAATAAAGGCTTCGGTTCAACTTAAGTTGAAGCCGGTTCAATTAAAGGCAATAACCAATCCGGTTATTGTTGATTAAAAGAATAAGATTCATTAACAGAGATATGGAGTTCGAATAGAGCCATAGAGGTGTTGACAATGAGAGAGTTGTAGAGAGAGAAGGCATCAAGATCAATCTTCTTCTTGCTTTCTCTAGTTTTATCATCTTCTTATCTCTTCATTCCTTGTATTCTTTGATTCTGTTTATGTCTTTCTCTTGGCTTGTAAACATTCATTATTGAGCTTGATACCGGATTCATCTGCCAGATGTAGGCTGTTCTCAGTTAAATTGGGTTAACAATTCTCTTGTGTTCTTTTCATCCTAAACACACGAGTGTCACAAAGAGTGATCTGTGAGAAGTTCTTGAGTGATTTTGTATTCACTCATGAAGTAATTAATTTCACGACATGGAAGTATATATGGAACCACTTTTAATTACTCTTTATATCCTTTTTGGTGGTCTGAGACAAAGTGATATTTTTACTAATCGAAGACAAAAGTGAAAACGAATACGTTACAGAAATTAGATAAATACCCGCGCTAAGCTGCGGTATTTTTTTTTTACAAATGTTTTTAGAAAATCAACATAACGGAAGAAAATGTTAAAATAATTTAAAAAAATGTTGAACTAAGAAATTGAAGAAAAATATAACAGAGAATAAGAACTCACAATTGCAAGTCTTTAAGCTTTGAGATAAAAAAATTGACTCTCTATAATACTACCAGTATTTTAAAACTAAAAATCATACCTTACACATCACACATCAACAATTGTCTCATCTTCAGGAGAAACTTCATAGGCATTACTTACATAGGAGACAACATCCTTATAGTTTTGGGAAGTTAATGTAAAAATATATATTCAAGACATATTTACAGCAG
>WJSH01000985.1:5591-25705 GCA_009757365.2 Lepidium campestre | reverse complement strand
TTCTTCTTTCATGGCTTCTATCCATTTCACGTCATTCGTTGCTTCTTGATCTCCTTCTTCATGCCCAAGTAACACATTTTCTTCCACATAATTCCATATAAATGGAAAACTCTTATGCTTCATCTCAATGTTCAATATCCTTCTCCCTTGAGGATCATTGATGAGACATCTATTTTCTTTAAAAAAGACTTCGTATCCATTTGCTATCATTTGAGAAACACTCAATAGATTTCTTCCTAAACCCGGCACCAATAACACCTCTTTGATGATCTTCTCTCCTTGGCTTGTCATCACTTGAATATTTCCTCTTCTTGCCGTCATTAGACATTGACCATTCCCCACTTTGATTGGTATTTTGATACTATTATCAAGAGTGATGAAGTACGAAACTTCCTTGGTCATGTGGTTAGTACATCCGCTGTCAACTAACCATGTTTCATCATCAACTCTTGATGATGTTTCTTCTTCAACTACACTAAATAACACGTGATCTTCATTATCCGTGTCCTCATCTGTTTCTTCTAGACTTAGATCCGCACTCTCGGTTTTTCTAAGTTTGCAGTTCTGTGCTAAATGTCCCGGTTTGTTACACACAAAATATTTTCTTTCATTGTTTGCACTCATTTGCAGAACGCCTTTGTTCTTTTTTCTCCAACAATCTACCTCATTGTGATTGTCGCTTTTGCACACGCCACACCACTTATTGGTCTTCTAATGGCGTTTATTATCTTGCTTGTTTCCTCTTTTCGAACCAAGGTTTTCTCCATAAAACGTACTCTCATTGATAAGTTCTTCTCGGAGACTCAAACGCTTCTCATGTGCTTTCAAAGTACCTATCATCTCTGTCATGGAGAGAGTTGATACATCCTTTGTTTGTTCAAGGACAGCAACGATGCTATCAAACTTTTGCGGCAATGAGATAAGCACCTTTTGAACCAATTGGTAATCGGTCTTCTCTTCACCATGAACCCTTAGTTGATTACTCATATTAATCAACTTTGTTGTGAAATCATTTATGACTTCACCTTCCTCCATCTTCAGATTCTCATATTCTCTTCTCAAAGTCTGAAGATTAATCATTCTTACTTGTGAACTTCCTTGGAACTCCATTTCCAAAGCGTTCCAAGCTTCTTTTGCGCTTGATGCGGGAGCGATTCTCATAAATATTGAATCCAAAACTGCACTTTGAAGGATCTGAAGAGCCATCATATCCTTCATTACTCGATCATCTCACTCTTTGATTAACGCCGGTGTGTTTTCAGAAGTCGAACTCAACGTAACTTCATTCTCAATAACTTCCCATAACTTCCGTGTCTTCAAAATGGTTATCATTTTGATTTTTCAAAAACCATATAATTCATGATTGAAGATTGGTATAACTTGTTGCATTGTTGTCTCCATAGCTCTGATACCATGTAGAACTTTGACACTCAAAGTTATTAAGGATCGGACAACAAACAGATTTTACTATGTTTTGTGTTTGTATTTTGATTACTCAAAATACATGCTCTTCTCTTGTAGAACTTTATTTTGTATAATGAAAACCACACTTCTTTATTAGATATTCAAACTGTACTTAAAGGTTTACATGACACACTTTGACTAAGGGATAAGTATCTAGAAGACAACCCAATGTAGAGACACACACATACATATGTAACTGTTTTGTAGTTACTTTTCTATTTGCACCTTTTCGACAAACAAATAGATTATACATTAATTACTTACTAACTATATAATATATATTATATGACACTTCTAAATTAACAAACTAAATGAAGACTTGATTACTTCCAACAACCTTTTGTAAGAGGAGGCTGTGTTACAATGAAGTACGTTTCTAATTGTTCTATGGAAGCCCTTCTATTCTGGATGACATTGCAGCCATTAAGACAAATTATTGTACATATAACTGTCTATACGCTTTGGATGGAAAAATATTATAGATTTACAAGATAATTGACAGATCGATTCGAGAAATCTTTCTTGCAAGACGAAAGAGTAAAGCTTTCGCCAACCTTTTACCTTTCTGTTTTCTTTTGCATTTTTTTCATTTTGTAGCTCTGCTGCGTCAGCATTTGTACCTAAACAGTTTCTTTTGGTAAACTAATTCACATAATTATCAGAAAAAAGAAGCATATGTAGACTTTCTAGCCAGAATAGACACAAAGTATCTAATGACTGTGGAAAGAAACAGTCACTATCTCATTCTTTGAGTTAAGTAACTCTTTACTTTTGATAGAGAATGGATTCTTTGGACTCATTAATTCATACAAGTTCTTATATCCAAATAAATTACCAAATTATAATCTTCAGTCAATCAAAACACATCTTCAATTGGGAATACATTATTTCACATGTGAATGACTTATGCAATTATATTGTATATGTCATTGTGTTCATCTTAAAAGAAGATGTACATTTTATATTGAAACCAAAGGATCTTTACCAAGATTGATTAGGAGAAGATATCACAACATTCATCTTTTCTCTGCCATTAATAGAATTATTCATTAACAATATTCAGCAAGCATATTACACAAAAGAGATTAAAACACACATTATTTCTGAGGTCTCAGGATAAATCTTTTAAGTAGGTTTCGAAATTAATAGAGAAAATCATATAAACTTTAACGTCTAGGTGTTCTTCTGGCTTTAAAGAACCTCTCCTTGATCATTATTAACTCCTTTTCAGCTCCACTTATTGCCAACCGGTTCATAGGATATTCTTCACAACACCTAAGTCCCACCTCCAACACCAATGTCAAGCATTCGGCAATCGGGAAACCAACTCTGAGACCGCTCTGAAGAATCAATTGATCTACAATGTCCAATACTTTTTCAGACAACGCCAACTTGGTGTAGCTGGGGAGAGTAAAGTGTTCTCCAAATAATTCATTGGTTGGTCGTTTTCCAGTGAACATTTCCAAAAGAAGAACCCCAAAGCTATACACATCACCTTGTATTGATGGTTGTCCTCCCATTCCATATTCTGTGCCATTATCCACGGAAACAAAATTGTAATGAAATTATGACACTAATTTTAACCATATAAAACAGTTTAGATGTGTGACAGTTTTACCAGGTGCAGCATAGCCAATGGTTCCTCTAACGCCGGCTGAGCTGAGTTGGTTGAGGAAGGACTCTTGATCGAATTTTAGGAGAAGTCGGGCCAAACCAAAGTCGCTAACATGGGCCGTTAGATCATTGTCTAAAAGAACGTTGCTTGGTTTAATATCGCAATGAGCTATAGGTTCATGACAATGAACATGAAGATAGTTCAAAACAGAAGCTACGTCAATGACAATATTGAGCCTTTCAAGAAGTGTCAAGGCTCTTGATGGCCTACGATTTTCTTCGATTTCGTCTGGGTGCAGCCACATATCCAAGCTCCCATTAGGCATGAACTCATAGATGAGAGCTTTGAACTCGCTTCCCTGGAAATCAATACTCGAGCAAGCCGTCAATAGTTTCACAAGATTACGATGTCTTATGTCCTTGAGGGATTCACATTCTGCCAGAAAACTCTTCATTGCTCCACGTCTCTGCATGTTTAAAACTTTCACAACAACAATTTTGTTCTCCTCAGAGAACAAAGCTTTAAACACTGTACCAAAACTTCCTGACCCAATCATATTGTTCGAAGAGAACCCATCAGTCGCATTTCGGATCTCTCTGTAACTTATCTTCTCATGGTAGGGATTCAGTGTGGAAGGAGTTGGGTTATTAGCATGCTGGTCCTGCCTTCTTTTTCTTAACCAAACTAGAGATATTGAACCTGCGAAAAGCAGCAAAAGCAAAGCCATACCTATGCTTATTCCGATCACAACTTTTTTTAGATGAGACGAACGCTTTGATCCTTTCAGTGGAGCTCCTCTGAAGCATGGTTTTAGTTTAAATTCTTGTATGCCTCCGCAGAGATTTTTGTTTCCAAATACTGAAACTATTCTAGCATTTTGAAACTTTCCTTCCTTTGGCACACTTCCCTCGAGACTGTTGATGGACAAATTAAGATACTCCAGTGAGGAAAAATTTGCAAGATATGTTGGTATACCTCCAGAGAGATTATTGTTCGAGAGATCAACTCTTCTAAGACCTTTTAATCCTCTCAAATCTGGAATGGCTCCATCAAAATGGTTTTCTTGTAAAAAAAGTATTTCCAACGAGAGACAATTTCCCAAGGAATGTGGGAGTTTTCCAGATAATTTATTATGCCCAACATATAGTTCAACCAGATGATCAAGTTGTCCAACGTCTTCCGTTAGAAACCCTGTTAAAGAATTACCTGACATGTCTACAGTAAGGAGGGACCGAATTTGCATAATTTCTGGAGGTATAGTTCCATCCAACTTATTAGACGCGATCCATAACCCTCGAAGAGAAGTACAGTTACTAAGAGGTAGCGGAATGGTTCCTTCAAAATTATTGTTGTTCAAATACAGTACATCCAACCGAGTAAGGTTACCTATAAAAGATGGTATCTCTCCAGACAATTTATTTGATTTGAGATTCAATACCTCCAACCAGGAAAGCTTACTAAGGGAAGTTGGGAGTGTGCCTGTCAACATATTTATGCACCACACAAGTCGTTGTAGGCTTATGAGATTCCCAATGTCATGAGGAATGCTTCCAGAAATGAAGTTTGCTCCAAGGACTAAACTGTAGAGGTTCGTGGAGAGATTTGCAATGGAGGTAGGTAAAACACCTCTTAGCATGTTTTCATGAAATTCTAATCTCTCTAATTTGGTGCAATTAGTGAGAGCAATAAGAAATTCAAGATCTCCAAAAGAGTAGCTTCCTAAAAAATTACCTTGAAGTAATAGCCATTTCAAATTTTGTAATTTTCCAAAGCCTCGAGAAATACTTCCTGTCATATGGTTATTATGAATGGCCAACTTTTGAAGAGTAGAGATATTGACAAGAGTTGTTGGAATGACTCCAGTGAGATAATTAACCCCAAGATTTAACTCAACTAGGTTTGGTAGCAGCTTGCCAAAATCAGGTCTCAGGTCACCCGAGAAATGGTTATTAGAGATGCCTAAATACTCAAGTGACGACAAATTGTAGATGGCGGGAGGAAAAACACCAGAGAACTTGTTTACTGATAAGTCAACACCCAGTAATTGATTCAATCTTGCTATGTTTTCCGGGATTCCCCCTTCTAATTCGTTAAAGGTAAACTCAAGTACTATGAGTGACGTTAAGTTTCCTAGAGATGTGGGGATCTTCCCTTTCAAGTTGTTTTGAGCAAGATCTAAAATATGAAGCTTTGTCAATGACCCTACTTCTGACGGAACAATTCCAGAAAGATGATTTTCAAATAATATAAATTCCACTAATCTAGAGCAGTTAAACAGACCGATTGGAATCTCTCCTCCCAAAAGATTAAAGCTCATATCTAAGTTTTCAAGTCTGAACAAGTGTTCAACTTCTTGAGGGATGGTTCCACCAAAAGAGTTATAAGAGAGATTAAGCCATGTGAGAAAGGAAAGATTACCAATAGTTGGTGATATCACTCCCCCTAACTGCAACCCTCCAAGATCCAAACCGGTAACTCTCTTATGTTTGCGGCCGCATGTAACCCCCATCCAATTGCAGAGAGGGGATGAGCTATTCCATGAGGACAAGACAACTCTCTTTCCTTTAGAAACTTGAGATTTGAACTCCAGCAACGCCTGCCTATCGGTTTCATCAGTAAAATGATATGCTTCATCAAGTAACATGAGAGCGCTGAAAAAAGCAAATAAAAGAAACAATCTCATATTTTGTAAGAAATTGACTATAAGGGATGAATAAAATGTAAATGGTGGTAATGCAACTTATAGAGGATAAAAATATAAGAAAATGCAACTTTTTCAAAATGTAGAAAGTTATGTCAAGTCCACTTACTCGAAAAGGTTAACCAATTCACACGATATTCTTAATCAAGTAATATGTGCGCATAAGACAAATTTTCTACAACAAAAAAAATAATAAGTTCTGATAGACTCCATTTCAACGGAAATTACTGATGGGTTTTGGATGGAATAAATGACAGTTAGAATATATGTGTTTGAGACAGTTCGTAGAATTTTTATCTAACCAAATCATAACCTTAAAGGCAAATGAGGTGATTGAGAACTTGTTCAACAGCTCGAAGAGTTTAAGCAGACTGTTGTGGACAAAAAAGCTGAAATTAAGGAGTTGAGGAGAAAACAATCAGAGGATCATCATGTGATCAAGTCCCTCTATGAGTTCATTCAATAGACATTTTTGGGTTAGAACTTGCATCGGACTCTCGCCCAGGCAATAATTTCCATTTATATTTTAATTATTAAACATTTTTAAAATTATGATTTTTATAAAAACGATGTTTGAATTAATTTTTTAAATTTTGAGATTTTTTTTTTTTAAATATTTAGTTAGTCATATATATATATTTGAAACTCTGAAATTCTCAGCCTTATGGGAGAGACTTGGACTATTCTCCTAGGGGTGGTGCATGTATAATCATATAATAGTTATAAATTCATAAAATTAATTGTGAAATAGTAAAAAGAAAAATATACTCTTTATTTCTACATTATTTGTCACTTTACCTCTCTTTTAATCCAACTCATTAGTTTTTCGTTTTTTTTGTATTTTTTGTCAATAACTTATATCTTATATTAATCTTGGAACCCAAAAAGAAATGGTTACATAGCTACAATTTTTTTAAATACCACGAACACTATGAGGCAAGCAATCCACCTTTCGATTAAGAACTCTCTTAATCCAACTCTTTCATTTTTACTTTCTTTTTTCTTTTTAAAATTTCATTTTTACTTTCTTTTTTCTTTTTAAAATTTCAAGTTTCCTTTCAATTTCATTTACATTCTATCTTTTAAAAAAAATCAAATCAAATTTAAATTATAGTTTCAAAAAACATAAATTCTTTTTGCACATTCTAATTAATATTTAAATTTTTTTCAAACAAACAAAATTACTTTTAAAAATTCATATGTTATCGTAAGAAATTGTGTTGGTCAATATAATACAAAACATTATGTTATATTCTATTCTATATAGTATAAAGCGTCCATTTTATATAAACATCATTTCTGAAAGACAATCATCTATCTAAACTTTTGATTTTCATATCACATTCTTTAGAAGATTAACAATAAAATAATATTAACAAATTAAAGATGAGTAATTATTATTAATCTATATCATATAGTATAATATTACTCATCTGATTTGCATTCATATCTTTCTCTCATCCAAATCCCCAAATACTTTTTCGCTTTTTATTGAGTTGGGACAATTTTGGAAGTTTTCCTACAAATGGTTATATGGTTTTTTTTCTTTTCTTTTCTTTTTTGTCACTGACAAATGGTTCTATGGTTATTTTAGTTGTTATTATATAGTTATTTCACCAATTTACCCTTATTTCAATTGATTTAATTACGATTAAATAACATCGATATAAAAAGTGAAACTTATAAATCCAACAAAATTTATAGAATTTTTAAAATTAACCAGTGGATATCTGAAGAAAATTAAATCATAAATTCCATCAGAAATCCGTAGATTATTTTGATAAGACAGACTAATGGAATATATAAAGGGAGAATAGCAAAAACAACGCGCACTTTACCTATAATTACTATAGTGTCATGTTTTATCTCTCCAAAAATGTTGTTGTTTTAATACTATATTACTCTTAATGAGGTGAGTTGGAAAAAAAATTATGAATTTGCCACCGCGTTAACCAATTTTCCTGAAGTCAACTAAAATGATGTATATAAGATATAAAGTTAAGAAGTACGTACATATGTAAGAAATAAGTACATAGCTAATAATTTTGTTACAGCATTACCAAATATTTGTGGATTTCATAAATCTGTTACAAAATTTATAACTCTCTGCCAGTTTACTATATATGCAACATAGTTAATAAACATGTAACATAATTTAGATTCGGATCATCATTTGGGAACCATGTTTGTGACCAGATAAGTGAAATTGGTAATCTGGATCGTCATTTGTTTAGAGGTTATGCGAGAGGCTGGGGAGAGGAGATTCCTTCGTGTATGACAGTTCATAACATAGTGATTGATGTGTGCCACCGATGCTTTGCTTTTCATTTCTTCCTAATTATCTCTGGATTATGCTAATGTGTGTTTTATTTATGTTCTTTCTGCCATATCACGTTGTTATGTTTCTATGTTCCAGACTGAATGTAAATAACCAAAATATGTACTTGTGGTACTCGTACGTTTAGTTAATTGGCCAATGGTAATTGTTTTTTTTTTGTTAGTGTATGCATTATTTGCATTAATATGAGCTCAATGAGCCAATAAAAATAGGGGAAAGATAAGTCCATTTACGCCTGAAACAAAAAAAAAGGGCCAAACACGAGTAGGGGCCCACGGGAAATTGTGAGCATGTTATGTTTTTCAACTTTGTTGTCACCCAAACAATTATCATCATATTCCATTAGTTTGACCCACCCTAAACGGAACAACCACTCCTAATCGGATCTACGCATCGTCGGATTAAATCCATAAATTTCTTAACCTTACCATCATTGTCCAAACATGATTCCACAACAGCTCGCTTCTTCTGTTTTCTTATGCTCTACTCTTGCTTTATACTAAGGGAAAACTAGATCAAAAGTAGGTGTTCTTCCGCGCATCCCCAAACTGAGTATAAGAAGAAAATCAAGCTATCCACTAGATGATATATCCATGAAACACTGACCACGCTTGGGAATTTGAGTCAACCAGTAAATAAGGCTGAGTTAAGATGGTTTACTGAGCATCCACAGTTCATGCATATTTTCCACATGCCAAAGAAAAATAACCACAAGGTCATGGTGATGTGGATCTTGTTGTTACGATCTGTTTGTATTGAGAAAAAAGAAAATTTGGCTTGTTGTTAATGGAGTTCCTATTAAATATGGTATCAAGGAACACACGTTGATATTTGGTTTAAAATGTCGCAATTATGAACAATTGGATTATGAAAGAGGAGCTCACAGTGACAAATTCCTGAAGAAGTACTTCAGTGGCTAGAAAGTAATAAGACGCGATGATGTCAAAAAGAAATTAGAGGATATGGAAGTAGGACGTTCAAATGGAAGATTGAAGATGGCGGTCCTTTATTTTTTATGTAGCATTCTGCACGCGCCCACCAAGACATAAGAAGATGCTACTTCCATTGATCCATTCTTTCTAAGAGCTGTTGATGATCTATCTTTTGGTCAGATATTTGAATGGGGAAGATGATCATACGAACACTTTTTACGATCGATTAACCAATCCATGGATCATTTCGAAGGGGTTGTGAAGAGAGAATTATGGTCATCCCTGGATTTTGTATTCCTTTAGAAGTGCCTTCAAAGGGTTTTACTAGATTTATATGTTGTTTTATGGAGCCTTTTGATAATATGTTAAATATTCATGACTTTTTCTTGTGCAGATTTTGGCATATGAGGCAATAGATGTTTCGGGTTGCTCAATGTGAGAAGAGTATCTAGAAGCAGACAATAGTTGTCCTCAGATGTGCCAAAAATTCAATAAAACAAGTATGAGAGGGTTTATTGTTAAAAAGATTTATAAAGAACTTGGAAATATAAAGGTAATAGACAATATCAATTAGAGATAAGGAAAAATGATCTTATGGATAAAATCATTGAACAAGTTGAGGACGATGATCCCCATGAAGTCATTGTCAATAGTTGGATGCAGCGGATAACACACGGACTATGCGTTTCATTTGATGAGATGTATGAGGAAGATATTGCTGCTAGAATACAGCATGCAGTGAATGCAGACACAACTTCCAGTTCTGATGCAGAGAACTCCAAAACCACGGGTACCCGAAAAGGTACCTTTGCTGGACTGGTGAATATTGTAAGCACATTCAAAGAAGAAATGGGGGTTCGGATCAATGGATTGGTGAATAAGGTGGATGGGTTGGCTGAGAAGGTTGAGTTTCGTTTTTGGAAGATTCAGTGAAGAAACCCCACAAGTCCAACGTAAGGATTTAGTGGAAACTAGTGAATAACAAGTGTTTGAAAGTGCAAGACTATATCTCATTGCCAACTTATTTTATATTGTATTGCAGGGTGCTGCATACCCTAAAGAGGCGGTCCAATGTGCGCAGGATGCAGATTCTATGGACACCCAAATGATGTTCAGTATCAAAGTAAATGGAAGTACCCAATACAATGGATAGGAGAACCAAGCCTAAACATGGAGCCGCAAATTACCAAATCAAAGTCGAATTTGATATGAAGTGTGCACGTACACTAACTCTCTATTTTGCTTACTTAGTTCATTGGTCACAATGCTTCATGTTTTGGATGTATGCTAGTTATGATTTATATAATTTTCTTCTCTGAGTTACATCATTTTCTTCTCTGAGTTACCTCGTCTTTATAACTTAGCCATCAATATCAATAACTAACTTCAAGATAAGGATATAAATAGTTTGATCAACAAACCTATGATAACAATACCTACGAATAAAACTACTTGATATGAATTGTTCTTCGATTCAATAACCACATCCCTCATATTATCCAATAAAAATTCATGAAGCCGTACTTGTAGCCTTTCAAATATATTTTTCTCCATCTCTCTTTGAACCTTCTCAATATCCATTATGATACGTTTAATCTCTTCTCCAAGACGTGGCATTTTGTAATCCAATGTTTCAATCTCGTTCATTACGGCTTCATCAACCCATTTGAACACATGTTGATCATCTTTTACCTATAGTAAGTCGAAATTGGGAACCTAGATGGCGAATCACATTAACAATTTGTGTGAAATCAAATAGAAGAATAATGTGATCTTACTCTATTTGATGCAGCATATGCACACTTGTAGTATCTCATGTATGGGTTTGCCTCCGATCTTGATAACTTATTTACTATTTCTTCACCACATGAACACCTATTACGTACACCACAAATCTTCTTTCTCTGGCAAACAAAAGAAGAATCAATCGAAGACTGAGAAAGATTGCCCATATTCGAAAATGGGTAACATATAATTTCAGCTTTACAGAGAGGAGACAAAAATTAGGGTTTGTCGTTCCTAATTTTTGGAGATTTAATTACCTTCGACCACATCGCCAAAGAATTTTAAACAACCATTAGTTATGAATATTAAATTTTTCCACTATGCCCACTGGCCCATTGGACCTTAGGATGGAGCCTCTGTCTTTTAATGTCGGTGTCAAGTTATTAGGTTAAATAAATATCTTATAATTACCCTAATTATACTTGTTATCCTATATGCAAAGATCCTTTGTACGTGACTTTTTGACTTCAACCAACGCGAATATATGCCTGTTAAAGGCCGTTTACAAGCTAATGGGCTTATGGCGGTAATTGCGAATTTTGGTTCCGCCTTGGAGAATGGTTCGGGTAATTACGGTACAAAGGCTGATCATAACACATGCGATTAGAGGTACAGGTCTCCAGAGCTTATCGCCTTTCAAGTTGTTGACTACAAAACCGACGTTTGGTCATTCGGTTGTACGGTTTCAGATATGTTAACAGGGCACTTTCCATGGAAGGAGCATGTGAATTTGAAACATGTGAATTAGCACTCGCTCATTGGTCATACAAGTTACGTTCTAAACATTCCTAACTAACTCACTACCTCAAGATGCACAAGATTTTCTAGGTAAATGCCTCATCAAAATGCCAGGGGGGTGAGTGAACTACTTGACCATCCTTTTCTTAATGTATAACCTTGTCATTCCCTCTTTGTTTTTTTTTACTTTTTGACAATTACTTTTGTTTGGTTGTACATGATTTATACTTATTCATGAAGTCTTGAGATCATACATGCTTTATAATGTAAACTAAGTAGAATTCATATAACAATCAATAATATTTCGTAGCATATCAATTAATATTTCCATCAAAAAACCAATAAATAGTCGAAAAATGACAATAGTTTCAAATTTTAGAACTTGTTTTGACCTTACCAAAACACTATATTACTTAGTCTACATATATGTCTATTGAAATATGAGCCCACATACGTCCTAACATCGTCCAGTGATCAATATTCTTAGACTTCGAGTCAATATATCGGTATAGATCAAATATTATTCCTCATAGTTATGATGTACAACAACCAAAACATTTTAGAATTTTACGTCATACTACGTTTCGTGAAAAACATCCAAATTTTGACTAAATGGATATGTAGGATAACAACTATCTTATGTAAAACTATCTTCCTTTTTGGATCCATGATTTTCACCTCCAAACACTTGCTTGGCAGTGCTCAACTTCAATTTGGATCTATGATTAATATCGTATATCGCATTATGTAGAATCACCAACCTCCCAACCATCTTCCTTTTTGCAAAAGAGCAATCTTTACATTGTTCCATCACAGCTGCAAACTGTTCAAATGTTGGTCTTTCTCTTACGCCCTTCAATTGCCAAAATATGCTAAAGGTGGTTATGCCACTTATAGAGGATAAACATAAAAGAGCAAAAGAGCATGCAAGACTTTTCCAAATGTAGTATAATATCAAGTCAAGTCAATTCCATTTTCTCAAAAAGAGTCTCATACTTTACAGGAAAGTAAGTATAAGGGATGAAAAAATAAAGAAAGAATTATTAGAATAGTCTAATAAGATGGTTTAATTATTAGACTAGTTTTTTGGCAAGCTTGATATTTTTTCAAGTTGAGTAAATTACATGATTTTCTTAGAGTTATGATTTTCGTGAATATTGGTTGGGTAACTTGATTAAAACACGAAATTACAAGGTTAATAAGAAAATTTTGAAATTTTTGAGAAGTTAGGTTGAAGATGATGAACAGTGACGAAAAACCTATAAAACGTGAAAGAAAAACCTACAACAGAGAAAAAAGTTTTATACCGATAAACCTACAAAATACTAACAACAAACTTACAAAACATATGAACTAAGTCGAAAACAATAAGTCTACGAGACAAAAATTATAAACCTACAATGAAGGAAAATAAAATAGTTGTTTGAATGTCCAAAAGTAAACCTCCAAGAAGGTGTTAAATACCCACAATGCGCAAACACTAAATATAGACAAAGTAAACCTACATTATAGATATTTGTTATGGAGGTTTCTGGATTTAGTTATTAAGTGTGAAATATTTATGGTTATATAGGTTTTTAAATATATGTTATATAGGTTTCCTATAAACTGTGAAATATTTATGGTTATGTAGGTTTTCAGATATCTGTTATGTAGGTTTCCTATCAACCGTGAAATATTTATGGTTTTATAGGTTTTCAGATATCTGTTATGTAGGTTTCCTATCAACCTTGAAATATATATGGTTTTGTAGGTTTTCAAATATATGTTCTGTAGGTTTCCTATCAACCGTGAAATATTTATGCTTTTGTAGGTTTTCAGATAGTTGTTATATAGATTTTTGATTGTTGTTATTAACTGTGAAATATTTATCATTATGTAGGTTTTCGATTGACGTTTTGTAGGTTTTCGGTTATGTAGGTTTATTGTCAAGGGTTGTAGGTTTTGTAATAAAGTTTTTTGATCTTTTTTTTTGTAGGGAGTGGTCATTCAAGAGAAAGAGAATGGTAGGCGAACATTACCATGCGGGAGAAAAACTTGAAG
Organism: Lepidium campestre; assembly: GCA_009757365.2. Taxonomy (NCBI): domain Eukaryota; kingdom Viridiplantae; phylum Streptophyta; class Magnoliopsida; order Brassicales; family Brassicaceae; genus Lepidium; species Lepidium campestre. Next base: position 12,089 of record WJSH01000985.1, on the reverse strand, counting down.
GCAAGTCGAAACATTACCGGCGAACTAAGTAAAGAAACATGAAACTACAAACCTACAAGACATGAGAGAAAAACCTACAAAACAGCACTATCTCCTACGAAGATAAACCTACACTGAACAAACAATAAAACTTACAATGCGGGATATCTAAACCTACAACGAAGGCAAGTGTAAACCTACATACCGAACGTAGGAAAAAATATATCGTAAACCTACAATGAAGTCATCAAAAACCAACAACGAAGGAACACAATACCTACATTGAAAGGTGAGGTAAACCTACATAGTTGGTTTGCAAAATCGACAAAGCCTATGTTGAAAACCTACAACAAAGGATTCGTAAACCTACAACGAAGGTATGTCAAAACCTACATACCGAACGTACTAAGAATGAGGAGGGATAAATGTATCGTAAACCTACAATGAAGTCAACATAAACCTACAACAAGCAAACTGAAAATCGACATTAAACAAAATATAAACCTACAAAACATGGTTAAGGAGTGACAAGCAAACCTACAACGAATAAACACAAAACCTACATTGAAAGTTGAGGTAAACCTACAAAGTAGGTTTGCGAAATCAACAAAGTAGATATTGAAAACCTACAACAACGGATCTGTATACCTACAATGAAAACAAGTCAAAACCTACATATCAAACGTACTAAAAGTAAGGAGAGATAAATGTATCGTAAACCGACCATGAAGTCAACAAAAACCTACAACGAGCAAACTGAAAACCGACATCGAACAAAATGTAAACTTACAAAACATAGGAACTTATTCAAGAATTTATAGCTTGTAAATCTACAAGCCGTGAGAAGTAAACCTACAAATCTCGGATACCCAAAACCTACATTGAAAGGTCAGGTAAACCTACATAATAGGTGTACAAAATCGATAAAGCGTATGTTGAAAACCTACAACAATCCGTAAACCTACAATTTCTCTGACACTCTCGATCTACAACTCTGCTGACGTGAAATTTTTCATTAATAAGTGTCGTAAATATTTTTTTTCTAACAAACGAAAAAGGGTAAAACGGTATTATATAACCTGAAAATATTAGTTTACTAATTTCTATTTTATTAAACAAGTCTAATAATTAACCCATCTTTTTAGACTATTCTAGTAATTCATCCAAAAATAAATGCAAATGGTGGTAATGCAACTTACGGAGCATATAGAAATAAGAGAATGCAAGACTTTTTCAAAATGTAGTAAGTCAAGTCAAGTTAAGTGGTGTGGTCCACTTTCTCAAAAAGGCTAAACCAATTTACTCTAGTCTTTACTTACATGAATGAGGTTTTGAAGAAGTCGACCAATTGTTTACAAGTTTTGTGTTTTATCACTCCCAAAACACTTTAATTGTCATCATATTGTAAAGTTTTATAGATAGTCCTAATTTGACGTTTATAAAAGAAAAAAATTGTCTAATAGTCCTAATTTGACATATTTTTTTTTAATAATTAGATCGACAAAATCCGATCTAGATCTCAAGTCCTTTTTAAAAGTCAAACAATATCATATGAGAATTGTGTGATTCTGGGAATTGAATTTCTGATGTCAAATATACTAACTTAGTCATTTATTAGTGATTATTTGAAATACTTAATCTTTTGTTATTTTATTAATTCAAATAATAGTTTATTTTATTTTATTTCTAAAATTATTATTATTATTTAAACCTAATAATTTAACTTTTTAAAAAGATTCTTTTATAAAACAGCTAATCTTTTCTAATAAAATTTTCAAAACCTAATATATATATATAACTAAAATAAAAACCAAAAAAATAAATCCCCGTTTAATCTCTGTATATTGCCCGATTAATTGGGGTTAGGCGCTACTATACCGCACAACTAGCACCTAACGAATTTCAAAATATGAATTTATACTTAAAATATTATGAAAATAAGTTTTTTTATTATATATGGGCATTTTCTTAATAGTAATTCATGAAAAAAAGTTAATTTCTGAAAGATTGTTTTGGCTATTTATAAATCAAAATAAGTAGGTTATTATTAGGACTGGGCACGGATCGAATATCCATGAATTTTGTGATATCCGGATCCAGGTTTTTATTACCCGAATCCGGATCTGAACACTAACGATATCCAAGATTTGATATCCGCGAGTATTCAGATCCGGATCTGGATCATTATTACATTATATAACTTTTTTATAAAAAATAATATCATTTTTGTAATAAAAAGAATGATATAAAATAAATATGCAGATTTATGCTATTAAAATTTATTAAAAATATATTTTTTACAGAAAATATCAAATATATTAATTTTTCTTATAATTTATATTAAAATATCATTAAAAATTTAAAATAACAACATTTTTTATGTTAAATTCTAACATTAGCACCTAAAAATATAATATAGTTCATGATTTGAAAATTTTAAATGAACCTACACATTAACATATTCTAAGTCGGATATGATCCGGATCTATCCGGAGAAAAAATATTATTACCCGGATCCGGATCCGTACCGCGGATCTACACATTAATTTTTTATCATCCGAAATTTCGAACCAAATCGAGATGGATCACGGATTGGATCTCATATCTTGGATAATATGCCCCAGCCTAGTTATTATAGCCGAAGGAAAGATACAACTGTGAAAGGGTTGTCTTGAGAGCCCTACTCTCTCTTTAGTCTTTACTCTTTACACACAAACTTATCCCTAAAGTATACAATCATTCGTATATAACAAAAAAAAACTCTTGCTAAGAGAACTAACAATCAAAACCTACGGAACTGCCAGCTCAGCCAAGCAAAGCAGGGGATGAACAGTTGAACGTTTTCCGTTTTCCGCTTCTGTTGGCAACTCTCATAAGATTGACATAACAAAGACATTAGTTTTGACGCCTCAGAATAATAAAACGAACACATCATAAAGTAGGTTTCGAAATTTATGAGGAAACCATTTACACTTTAGCGTCTAGGTGTTCTTCTGGCTTTAAAGAACTTCTCCTTGATCAAGATCAATTCTTTTGCAGCTTCGCTCATTGCCAATCGGTTCCCAGGATATTCATCACAACACCTAAGTCCTATCTTCAAAATCAATGTCAAGCACTCAACAATCGGGAAACCAACTCTTAGACCGCTGTGAAGAATCAGTTGGTCAACAATGTCCGTTACTCTTTCTGACAACGCAAACTTGGTGTAGCTGTGGAGAGTAAAGTTTCCTCCAAATATTTCATTGGTTGGTCGTTTTCCAGTGAACATTTCCAAAAGGAGAATCCCAAAGCTATACACATCACCTTGTATTGATGGTTGTCCTCCCATTCCATATTCTGTACCATTATCCATAGAAAAGATTATAATGAATAGAGAACATATTATTCTTTATAAAACGTTAACGATGTTCAAATAATTTTACCAGGTGCAGCATAGCCGATGGTTCCTTTGACGCCAGCCGAGCTGAGTTGGTTGAGGAAGGAGTCTTGGTCGAATTTTAGGAGAATCCGGGCCAAACCAAAGTCGCTAACATGGGCTGTTAGATCATCGTCTAAAAGGACATTGCTTGGCTTAAGATCGCAATGAGCTATAGCTTCATGACAATGAACATGAAGATAGTCCAAAACAGAAGCCACGTCTATGGCGATATTGAGCCTTTCAAGAAGTGTCAAAGGTCTTGATGGCCTACGATTTTCTTTAATTTCTTCTGGGTGAAGCCACATATCCAAGCTTCCATTAGGCATGAACTCATAGATGAGAGCTCTGAATTCGTTTCCTTGAAAATCAATACTCGAACAAGCCGTCAATAGTTTCACAAGATTACGATGCCTTATATCTTTAAGGGATTCACATTCTGCAAGAAAACTCTTCATTGCCCCATGTCTCTGCATGTTTAGAACTTTCACTGCAACAGACTTGTTCTCCTCAGGGAACAAAGCTTTAAACACTGTACCAAAACTTCCTGACCCAATCATATTGTTCGAAGAGAAGCCATCAGTCGCATTTCGGATCTCTCCATAACTTATCTTCTCATGGTTGACATTCAATGTGGAAGGAGTTAGATTAGCTGTCTGATGGTTCTTCCTTCTTTTCTTGAACCAACATAGAGATATTGAAGCTGCAAAAAGCAGCAAAAGCAAAGCCATGCCTATGCTTGATCCGATCACAACTTTCTTAAAATGAGAAGAATGATTCGATCCCATCGGTGGAGCTTCTCTAAAGCATGGCTTTAGTTTTAATTCCTTGATGCCTCCACAAAGATTTTTGTTTCCAAATATTGAAACTATAGTAGCATTCTGAAACTTTCCTTCCACTGGCACATTTCCCTCGAGGTTGTTAATGGATAGATTAAGATACTCCAACGAGGAAAAATTTGCAAGATACGTAGGTATATTTCCAGAGAGTTTATTGTTTGAGAAATCAACTCTTTTAACACCTTTTAAGCCTCTTATATCTGGAATGGATCCATCAAAAGAGTTTCCTTGCATCAAAAGCATTTCCATCGAGAGACAATTTCCCAAGGCATGTGGGACTTGTCCTGATAATTTATTATGCGCAACCGATAACTGAACTAGATTTTTAAGTCTTCCAACCTCTTCTGGCAGAGAGCCGGTCAAAGAATTACCTGACATGTCGAAGGTAACAAGGGACTGAATTTCCATAATTTCTCGAGGTATAGTCCCATTCAACTTATTAGACGCGATCAATAACACTCGAAGAGAAGTACAATTACAAAGAGGCAGGGGAATGCTTCCTTCAAAACTATTGTTGGACAAATACAGTAGGTCCAACCGAGTGAAATTACCAATAAAAGATGGTATCTCTCCTGAGATTTTATTTGATTTGAGATTCAATCCCTCCAGTTCCAAAAGCTTACTAAGAGAAGCTGGGATTGTGCTTGTCAACATATTTTTTTGCAACCCAAGGCGTTGTAGGCGTTTGAGATTTCCAATGTCTTGAGGAATGTTTCCAAAGATAAAATTTGCTCCAAGTTCTAAATCATAGACGTTCATGGAGAGATTTACAATTGAGGTAGGTAAATCGCCCCCGAGCCTATTCTCACTAATAATTATTTGCTCTAGTTTGGTGCAGTTAGTGAGAGCAACAAGAAATTCAAGATCTCCAGAAGAGTAACTTCCTAAAGAATTACTATGAAGATATAACAATTGCAAATTCGTTAATTTTCCAAATCCCAGAGGAATACTTCCTGTCAGGTTATTATCATCGATTGCCAACTGTTGAAGAGTTGAGATATTGGCAAGACTTGTCGGAATGACTCCTGTGAGATAATTAGTTCCCATATTTAGACTAACTAGGTTTGGTAGCAGCTTACCAAAATCAAGTCTCAGACCACCCGAGAATTGATTATTAGAGATGCCTAAAGCCTCAAGTGATGACAAATTATAGATGGCCGGAGGAAAAACACCAGAGAATTTGTTTTCTCCTATACCAAGAGCCCTCATTTGACTCAATCTAGCCATATCATCCGGAATCCCCCCTTCTAATTTGTTAAAGGTAAACTGAAGATCCATGAGTGATGTCAAGTTACCTAGAGTTACGGGGAGCTTCCCTTTCAAGTTGTTTTGAACAAGATCTAAAGAATGAAGCTTTGTCAATGATCCTACTCCTGAAGGAACCCTTCCAGAAAGTTGATTTGATACTAAACTGAGTTCCACTAATCTAGAGCAGTTGACTAGAGCGATTGGAATCTCTCCCCTCAAAAGATTAAAGTTCATATCTAAGTTTTCAAGTCTGAACAAGTGTCCAACTTCTTCAGGGATGGTTCCACCAAAAGAATTTTCAGAGATATTAAGCCATGTGAGAAAGGAAAGATTACCAATAGATGGTGATATCACTCCGCCTAACTGAAACCCTCCGAGGTCCAAACGAGTAACTCTCTTGTGTTTGCGACCACATCTAACCCCCTTCCAATTGCAAAGAGGAGATGAGTCATTCCATGAGGACAAGACAACTCTTCTGCCTTCAGAAACTTGAGATTTGAACTCCATTAACGCCTGCCTATCGGTTTCATCATTAAAACGATATGCTTCATCAAGTAACATAAGAGCGCTAAAAAAAGCAACTAAAAGAAACAGTCTCATATTTTGCAGGAAAGTGATTGTAAGGGAGGAACAAAATGCAAATGGTGGTTGCAACTTATGGAGGAGAAGCATATAAGAAGATGCAAGACTTTTCTAAAATATAGTAAGTCAAGAAAGTAGAACTAATTCACACGATATGCTTCTCACATGAGAGCATTGAAAAAACAACTAAAAGAAACAGTCCAAATGTTTCTCATATTTTGCAAGGAAAGTTATAAAAGACGCATCAAATGCAAAATGCCTTACCAACTGTATTCAAATAACCTCTTATGTTGTTATTATATATATCGTAACAAAATACATTTGCTCACTACACAAATAAATATATTTCCAAAAATGGTGTGGACATAAAAATTAACATGATTATCGTCTGAGTCAACTTTAGTCCATACCATACACTCATATAATAGATTTTTT
>WJSH01000984.1:51820-64359 GCA_009757365.2 Lepidium campestre | reverse complement strand
TCAAAAAAAAAAAAAAAAAAAAACAGATTCAAAAGAAGAAGATGATGATGAATTTGATGATTTTGATTATAGCATTCTTGGTGATGAGGGTAATATCGGTTACTCCAAACAGCGACCTCTCGTAAACGGTACTCAAATCTTCACAGATTGATATTTGAACTGTAGAAATTCTCCTTCATCATCGGACCCACTCCTTTCACGATCATCGGTTTCGTTTCTTACAACAACTGGAATAAGTTCACACAAATCCATTACCAGCTTAAATTCGATCACCTTTCTTCGACTTCTATGGATTGAGAATTATGAATCTTTAATTAGAATCGATTTGGAAAGAGGTTAAGCTTACAATACAAAGCTTTAGGGTTTGTAACTTACGATTTGGGGGTTAGTTAGAATTCTGAAATCTCTAACAATGGTTAGGTATACAGTAAACCGTATTTACCCATGTATATTTGTAATTAGATTTTTTAACTTTCACCTCCGGTATAATTGGATATTTAACTTTCATTTAGGGTGCAATTAGGTTTTTAAATTTGATTTTATGTGGAATTGAATAGAAGGTCATAATTTGGGTTGATTTGTAGATATATGAAAGTTTCAAGAGGAAAATAGGTCGTTATCTATAAAATAATATTATTAAATGTGGTTGTGAGAGGTATGTTGTCATTTTATATATTTTTTTTATTTTTTTTATAGATTGTGGACATTTAATAATTTAAATAATATACTTGTTTTAATTTAAATGTAATTTAATATCAAATAGATTTATTATTTGTCCTAAATTGTGGTTTAAAATTTATAATTTATTTTTATTGTCGTTTAAAATTAAGAGGTTATTTTAAAGATGGATTATGATGTAACACTATACGAAGAGAACAACATTTTACTTTATATATATAGATTATTTTAATGTAAGAATATAAAGAGGATACAATTATTGTTGTAAAAGGAGAGGTTATATGGATTAATGAAAGTTATACAATATTTATTTTCACCGAAAAGGTCATCTTGACCCTTCACCCCTCTCCATCTTCTCTCTTTTTTTCTCTATCTTCTCTCTTTTTTTTTCCTATAAGTTTATCATTGAGTCAAAAATAAGTTTACCTGTCAAAATTTCAAATATATTTTAATTGGCACAAAATAAGTTTACTGTCAAATAACAACACATAAGTTGTCAATCATCCCATAAGTTTGTTATTGAGTAAAAAATAAATTTACCGTCGAATGTCAAATATACATTATATGGTACAAAATAAGTCTACTGTCAAATAACAATAAATATGTTGTTAAACATCTAATAAGTTTGTCATATAGTAAAAACAAAAGCTATTGTTGAATGTTAAATATGCGTTATTTTGCATAAAATAAGTCTACCATCAAATAATAAAAAGTTTACTGTCAAACGTCTAGTAAGCCTGCCAATGAATCAAAAATGAGTCTACCGTCGAATGTCAAATATGTGTTATTTGATATAAAATAAGTATACCGTCAAATAAGTCTGTTGTCAAACATCCAATAAGTTTGCCATTGATTCAAAATAAGTCTACCACCGAATGTCTAATATACCTTATTTGGCACAAAATAAGTTTACCATCAAATAACATTAAGTCTACCATAATGCATTGACTAAGTCTACCGTTAATAATAAACAAAGCAGCCGTCAAAAACATAAACCATTCAAAACATAAGAAAAATAAATATACCATTACACACACATTAAGTCTATAATCAAATGAACATAAAACTACCATCGAGTTATATATAAATCTACCATCAAATGACAATTAAGTCACAAATAAATCAACCATTATATAGAATTAAAAGATCGAACTCCCTTTTAGGAGTGGGATAAAAGGCAACTAGGTCAATTGCAAAAATGCTATTTCATCCTTACTCCTTTGCAAAAATGTCATTTCATCCTTAGCCCTTGCAAAAATACCGTTCAACTTTTCAAAAATCGGTTTTTACCCTCGAAAAAAAAATTTTGACTAACTTTTTTTTCCCGGCACATTTTTTTTTATTTTAATATTTTATTAAGTTTAGTAAGAAATCTTATTAAATAATATATTTATTTATATTTATAAATGACCTTATTAAACTTAATAAATATACTATTTATGATGAGTTATTAGTTATCTTATTAAACCTTATAAATAGACTATTTTGCATTTTCTAAGATACAATCATTCACTATAGTATAATATTTGGTTTGATTTACTAATTTTGATCATTCATTTGGGTTATTTACATTTATAACTTATCTTGTTAAATCTAATAGATAGACTATTTATTAGGAGTTATAACTTATCTTATTAAATTTTATAAATATATTAGTTATAATCATTTTCTTGGGTTTAGTCATCCAATGGGTGTGTTTAGGGTATAATATTTGACTTTATTTACTAATTTTGATCATTCTCATGAGTTATTTAGATTTATAACTTAACTTATTAAACCTAATAAATATAATATTTATTACGATTTATAAATTCTCTTATTGAACTTTATAAATAGACTATTTTGGAAATTTATGAGTTATAATCATCCTTTTGAGTTTAGACATCGAGTAGGTCTGTTTAGTATATACTATTTAGCTTGATTTACTAATTTTGATAATTCCCTTTGGCTTAGTCATCAAATTAGGGTTTAATTTTTTTTTCATTCAAGAGTTGTTATGTTATAATCATTCCCTTGAGTTTAGATATCCAATTAGAGTTTAGTTTTTTTTTTTATTCAAGAGTTGTTATAATCATTCCCTTGAGTTTAGACATCCAATTGGGGTTTAATTTTTTTTATTCAATAATTGTTATAATCATTATCTTGGGTTTAAGCATCCAATGGATCTGTTTAGGGTATAGTATTTAGTTTGATTTACTAATTTTGATCATTCTCTTGGGTTTAAGCATCCAATTAGAATTAAAAAAATTTCATTCAAGAGTTTATATAATCATTCTCTTGTGTTAAGACATCTAATGAGTCTGTTTAGGGTATAATATTTAACTAGAATTATTAATTTTGATCATTCCATTAGGTTTATGCATCCGATTATGGTTAAGTATTTTCATTCAAAATAGTTTATTTATAGGATTTAATAAGATAACTTATAAATTGACTATTTATAAGTTTAATAAGTTTATTTATAAGTTATTTTGTTAAACCTTATAAATGCTAAAATAAAATTTAATGACTAAAATAATGGCGAGAAATTTTTGAGATGAACAAAAATTTGGTGGAAAAATAAATTCGTAAGAAAAATTCAAAAAAAGTTAAATAAAAAATTCAAGGGCATTTTCGTATATTTCCTATTATTGAGGGAAATTTTTGAAAATGTCCAAAAGATCAGGGATAATTTTGAAAATGTCAAACCTAGAGGAGCATTTTATCCCAAAAAGAGATATTGTTTGTAATTAAAATTAGAGTAAATTTGCGGATTATACATGGGTTCAAGTTTTATTGGGTGGGAGACAATGATTTTCAAACAATTAAGCCTCCAACATGGGAGAAGGCCGAAATGTCGTAAATGGACCCACTTGTAGAATTTACATAATTAAATATTAAAAAAAGATTTAGGTGATATTTACATATGTAATCCAAGAATCATGTGTTGGGTTTGGGGTTACTATGTAGATCACAGCCGTCTATATATGTGATAAATATGTATTAACCTAAAGCTTGTGCACGAACTTCATTAACACAAACCAAAAACATGAAGAGAGATAAGAGGTTGAAGTTCAATGCAGGTGGGGAGTTAAAGCATAAAAGGTAGGCTATAAATACTCCTAATCAAAGATAGAGGTGTAATGTATTTCATATACAATATACTGTGAGCGAGAATGAGGGTATTTGGTTGACATAAGAGCATTAAAAGCTTGATTGTGATTGGTTAGTGGAATATTTTGGGTTCTGTTTCGCAGGATAAATATTTCTATCAAAGTACGTGTGGAAAAAGGTAGGTGGAAAAGGGCAGTTAATGGTGGCTTTATTCATGTTGTTGTTCCAAATGAGAAAATCTACGAAGTTATCGTTAGTGAAGGAGACTCGTTCCGTAAGGTGTTGGATTTGGTGAAGCATGTGTTTGACTTAAATATGGGAAGTGATGTAGAGTTAAGTTACCAATGGACGGAATGGGTTCTAGGACCGGAGTGCGAAAAGGCTCTTCCAATGAAAAACAAGAACGATGGAGATATAGAGCTATTTATGATTGTGAGGGAAACGCTAACTGATATGATGCTTAGAGCCACGGTGAGGGATGTGGGAAATAGCAGCAGAGGATTTGTGGTGAGGAATGAAGTACCCACGGAGTGTGTGAAACGTAGTAAAGGCGTGAAACTTGTAGAAGCGAAAGGGAAGCAGAGAGATGAGTGTGTAAAGTTATTTTATAATAAATGTGTTTGAAGTAACCATGATGAACTGTGAGTGTTAATAATGGTGCAGGTGGTGCAAGTGGATTTGATGAAAGAGGTACTAGTTTGGTAAGTAACGATATGTTTTCAGGGATATCATGGGCGCGGGGTAACAGAATGGCGAAAGCGGTCGAGGGTGATGGCGCAAGCCGAAATAGGAATAAGGGTAAGACATTACAAATATGTGTAATTATATTTGTAACTGGTACGAATGTGCATTAAGGTGAGATGAGTTTGTTGAACAATGCTTACAAGTATTGAAATGAGTGGAGGAACCGAGGAACATGGTGTGCTGGGAATGGTACAAATGGTCGCGGTATCTAAGGGAAGGCCGACTGAGCAAATGGTAATTGTAGGCAGTGGCAATGCTAACCTAACATGATCTGGTACAACAACTATTATGTGTATTGAAAAAGATTTAGTCTAATGGATATGTTTGACTAATGTCTGAGAGTTATCTGGATTGGTAGAGGTTAATACAATGGTTACACCTCTACGCATGGATAAGGGCAAGGGGATTGCCTTAGAGGGGGAAGGGCATATACAAACACCACAAGTGTGGCAGGACGCGTATGCTACAGATTTATGGAAAGCTTTCGTAGAAAGCAAGACGATGATTGTTGGGGACAGTAGCAGAATGATTGTTGGACCTGAATTTAGGAACATGAGAAAATTGTAGCCCAAAATATGTTTTTGCTAGGGCTGGTGGCTTAGACGGAAGCCAAGAGGTGTCGCGAGCTTCGGCTGGGGATAGTGAAGACAAATGGGCCACATAATCAGAATCTTCTCACGACTGGCCAATGTTATCATCAGATTCTGATGATTCTGATGGAACAGAAACAAACTGCATATCAGAAATGGGTAAGTGTTTAGCTTACGTAAGTAAAACAGATTATCCAATAGTAGTGGTGGGTGCGAATTAAATTGCACAGTTGTAATACATTGTGTACTCTGTGATAAAATGGACCCTATGTTGTTTGACTTGATAAATGATTATGTCGAGATAGATATTGAAGACGTGTGCAAGGCGACTAATCTAATATGGTACGTGATATCAGAAAATGTGCACGAGAATGATTGTGGAGCAGTTGGGACACAATTTATAATGGAGATGACTGGAAGCAGGGATGGCGCGAATGTGATGTATGATCGAGATGTTGCACCTTATTTCGATGACCCAGATGATGAAGGTATAGTTGTAGAATAATGGTAGTTACGTAAAAATTCATGTATCTGTATTTTGATCTTGGTATATGTGAATAATTTTAGGTAGCAGTATAGAGAAAATGTTATGCATGTATTGACTGAATTTCATTAACGATGCTGAATTCCTTCTATATGGTTGGTAATGTAGATCCCTTGGAAAGAGCGTTAGGCGAGGACGAGTAAGAGGGTGATGACGTCTACATTGGCAGAATATACAGAGACAAAAAAGTCTGCAAGGCGAAACTTTCAATTCATGCCATAAACCGCAAAATCCATTTGAAGACTGTCTAGTCAGCGCCAGGTGTTGTAGCAGTGGCTTGTGTTGAAGATGCATGCCCATGGAGAGTTTCTGTTGTGCAAATGGAGGACATTGAAAAATTCATAGTGAGAAAAATGTCACTTAAACACATATGTAGTGTGGATGCAAGGGGGAATTTCCATAAGAAGGCTTCAACTGCCGTCATTGGAGACCTAATGTGATCAAAAATGTTGGAGTAGCAAGGGGCCCAAGACCTACCTTGTTGCAGCATATTCTTAGGCATAAATTCAGGTTGAACATTTTCTATTGGAAAGCATGGAGGGCGCAAGAAATTGCCATAGATAGAGCACTTGGCTCTGTTGTATGTAGTTACACCCTGATACCGGCATACTTTAAGTTGTTGTTGGATACTAACCCAAACTCTGTTGTAGCTGTGGAGGCCGAGATCGACAAATTAGGGATATAACGCTTCAAGTACCTGTTTATGGCTCTAGGTGCTTCGATACAAGGGTACAAGTATATGCTGAAAATTGTGGTTATCGTTGGGACTCACCTTCAAGGACGGTATAGAGGTTGTTTCTTGGCAGCAAGTGCCCAAGACGGGAATTATCAAATTTTTCCCTTTGCGTTTGGCATAGTAAATAGTGAAAATGACGAGGCATGGACTTGATTCATGTGGAAACTAAGAGGAATAATGCCATACAAAGGGGATCTTGTATTTGTATCAGATAGACACGCTTATATCTACTAGAGCATAAGGAAGGTAAGATCATGAGAACCCGTAAGGTTATATCAGTTAAAGTATACATATATAGTTACTTGTGACGGTGTAACACTAACAAATGGCATGTAAACTATGTTGCAGATTTATCTAAGGGCAAGTCACAGGGTATGTATCGTGCATTTGAAAAGAAATATTCAAGCAATGTTTAAGAACCACCACCTCAGCTGCCTAGTCTCAAAGGCGGCAAGGGAGTATCAAACAATTGATTTCTACAAGACATTCGATGAAATAAGAGCGCTAAATGGGAAATGCGCAGAGTACTTCGTAGCTATGAGTTTCGAGCACTAGACACGCGCTCAGTTCCCGGTGGACCGCTATAACATAATGACCAGTAATATTGCAGAATCTTTAAACAACACGCAAAACAATGCAAGAGACTACCTGGTCATTTCAATACTAGAAGCAATTAGAACACAGATGTTGAGTTTGTTTGCTCTGAGGCGGGAAGCTGCAGGCGGGAGGAAAACGTGTTGGCACCAAAAGTGTAGGAAATGATAATATTCAAATTTGAGAAAGGTGAGGGATTTCAGATCATTAAGATAGCCCCAAATGAGTACGAGGTGCAGGACGTAAGCAACCAATGTTTTGCTATAAATCTGGCGGATAAAACTTGCAGCTGCAAGGAGTTTCAGTTGCTAAAAATGCCTTGCTCGCATGTTATACATGATGCATTGGAGGAGGGCGTTAAAGTGAACTCATTGGTTGGGGAATGGTTCACAGTCAAATGTTTAAGACTTGCATACGCTGGTAAAGTTATGCTAGTGTCGAACGTTTGTTCTCTGGTGCCATGTCCAATTAATGCAGGAGGAAACGATCTTTGTCCACCATCAGTTAGGAGACTACCAGGGAGGCCAAAGAAGAAAAGGTTTTTCTCTCGAGGCGAGTTTAAGGTGTATCTGAAACTTAAGTATGTAAGTAAGAAAGTAGGTGTGTATTGTAATCGATAACTCTGTAACTGAGGAAGCATATGAAACGATGTGGACGCTGTCAGAGACTTGGACACAATCGTGTGACTTGCAAACTGTCAAGTCAGGTTGGTTGTAGATATTGATGTTTTCTTAGGGCAGATATTGACCAGAGACCAACTGGTCACGAACCACGACCGGCCGGGCACCAAAACGATTTTTGATGCAAGAAGCCGAGACCAACCGAGGACACACGACGACTAGCCGAGGATAAGCCGCGACCGGCTGGTCCCGATGCATTGAAGATGCGGCCACATCACCTTATCTCGGGTTTGACCCAATTTTCCGGGTCAACCCATTAGACTTGTTTTGTTTTCTTTCCCTTTTGGAACCCTAAGTATTTAAGGATTTTTTATGTGTTTTTAGACATAAGTCTTTTCGTCTTACCTTTTCAAGCCACCTTTGAGAGGATTTGAAAGACTCAACCTTGGATGATGATCTTTAGATCATCATCTTCTATCTATTGAAGATTTCTATTTCTCTTATCTCTTTTCTCTTTATTATGTCTATGTTTATCATTTATTCTCTTTGTTTGCTTTCTCTTTGTGTCACCGTGTGTGAGTAGTGAAATGATAGGTTGATGGTTAGGTAGATTCTTGGGGTTTTGATGGTTAGATCTTGAAGCTAGGTTGTTAGATCTTTAGATTCCTTCACTTAAGATGATCTTAATGCTAGTATTGAAGTAGCTAATCAAGACTAGATGTTAGGACTTCCATCGCCCGAGAGGTGTACGATGAAATGCTTGAATGACCTTTTTGTGAGCTTTCCTTCCCTAGTCAATGAGAGTTGATGTTAGGGTGGAAAGTAGTATTTGTGAACTTGATTGTTAATGCTTATTAAGCTTTTGATTGGCAAATGGGAGTTTAGCTTGATTGATTGCTTAGTAAAGGGTTCAATGCCATGAGAGTGGATTGTTCTAGCTATTGTTGTTCATGCCCTAGGATGATTTCAATTATGTTCTTATGCTTCTTGATTTAATCATCTTCCCTTGGATTGTTTGCCTTTCCTAAACCTATTGCTTTGCCATTTGTTTGATCTTGTCTAGTATTCTTTGTTTGCTTTTGTTTTCAGCTTATTTCTTGTTTGAATGTTAGTAGTTTAATTCTCTGAAAAACCAAATCATATTGTCTCTCTAGCTCGAATCTAAGCCTTGCAATTTTATCGTGTTAGTTATAAATTTTCTGTGGATTCGAACCTCAAGTACTTCAATGTCATAGTTGTCGGGGAATTTATGCAACTAGCCTTTAGGGTTTGGATTAGAATCGCAACTAGAGTTTTTATTTTTCTTTTGTTACTAACTTCTCAATTTGTTTATCTGATAGACATGCATTTTAGCCACATTTCATATCCGTTTTTGCATTGGTTTAGAAATTTAGGAACTATTTATTCTCATATTTCCGCTAACAACTTGCATATTTTTCACTTTAGAGTCCTAGGAGTGTTGTGTCACATTCTTGCATGTTTTGAGTCATTCTTAGGTGATTCGGAGCCAATTCAGAGGCTTGGAGTATTGGACGCGGATATAAGAGGAAGAGCTGCGAAGAACGGAGTAAAAAGAGGGAGACCGATCAGTCGCATATTTAGGACCGATCTATCCCGATGCACTGAAGCTTTTTCCAGAAATAATTTTATTCAGTTGGGCCGAACTGTTTAAGGCCCAACTCGTTATAAGAGATCAAAAATCCTAAGAATAAAAGCCAGAGAGCAGCCACACTGCTGAGAATCTTCTTTTTTGTTTTTACACTTTACATACACTTTTCTTCTTCATCTTCTTCTACCTTTTTTGTTGGGCGATTTTTCTTTTCCTTGGATCATCTTGTAATCTACATTGGAAAAGTTTTTCTAAACTCTTTCTCTTATATCAATTCAGTTCTGTTTCATTATGTCTTTCTCTATTATGATTGTTTGTGTTGATTTCATTATGTGTGAGTAGATCCTAATAAAGTTTAGGGGGTTTTCTAGGGATTGATGAATGAATGAATGTAAGATAGATAAGGTTTATCTTAAGGCTCTTCACCTCTTGTATTATTAATGCATGAGTTAGCTTGATCACCTAGCTTTTGATCTCTAGGTTGTTAATGCATCAAAAGTGACTGTTTAATAACCTGAAAAACCAGTTGGTGAGCAATTGTCCTTGGACTGCGGAAGTAGATCCAAGACAAGTTTGTGAACATATCAAACCTGATTATAATGCTTGTCTAGGACCTTTAGGACCAACGGAACTTAGGATTCTAGGTTGTTAGACAAAGTAATTGATGCCACGGAAGTGGATTAGCTATACATTGCGTGCTTTGAGTTTAAAACGATTTTACTTGTTCCCTGAATAATGCTTGAATTCATCATTCTGATTTCCTGAAGAATTTCTCTGAACTTGATGCCTTTTATTTATTGAATTTAAATCACAATTAATTGTTATTGTTACTTGATAACCACAAAAAATTGAATTGTCTTAGCTTGATTGTTAGTCCAAAAGATTGATAGTGTGACTCTTGGTCTCTGTGGATTCGATCCTTAGATTACTACTTTGATTGATGTGCATTTGCAGTAGGTATTTATAGGGTTTAAAACTTCTGTGTATCATTATCTCTTGTTTCTTTTGAAGGTTTGTGCAACAAAAAAATCGACAAACAGCAGTTCTTGGTTGTGTTTTTGAGTTGCAGAATTTGGGAAAGAAAGTTAAAGGCTTGCAAAGAGGGAAAACTTGGCGATGGAAAGCCAAGGAGAAATGCGTGGGTTAGGAAGTGAGCAACCTAATCCGAAACTGATTGGGGCTTGTGATGAGCCAAGTTTTAGAGAGCTTGAGTATGAGATTCCTATGCCAATCATTGGGGTAAACGATTTTGAGATCAAGTCAAGCTTGATAAATTTGGTGAGAAGTGAGAAGTACAATTGGTCGGAGTGCGAGGACCCTCTTGATCATTTGGACAGATTTGAAAGGTTGTACCGAACGGTGAAGATAAATGGAGTTCCCGAAAGTGCAATCAAAATAATCCTATTTCCCTTCTCTTTGGGAGAAAGAACCGATGAATGTGAGAAGAATATACCATCGGATTTGGTTCTTTCTTGGGACAAATGCAAGAAGGAGTTCTTGAACAAGTTCTACCCAAATCAAAAGACTGTTAGGTTCCGGAACAATATTTCAACCTTCAAGCAAGGAGATCAAGAGATTTTTAGCGACGCGTGGGATAGGCTAAAAGGATACATGAGGAAGTGTCCCCATCATGGAGTGTCGAAAGAAAACCTCTTGGGACTTTCCTATAGCGGAGTGGCAAGTCAGCACCGAAGAGTCTTGGACGCAACTAGCTATGGTAATTTCATGGGTTTGACAACAATACAAGGGGAAAGATTAATCGAGAATTTTAGCCCAAAGCGATGCTAGATATGAGGAAAATGACACCTTGCAGCCTTCGACAAAGGAAGTGGATGGATTGACCAAGCTGAATGAGAAGCTCGATAAGCTGAACGGTGCAATCCTTGCCAAGAACAAGCTTAACCACAACACGGTCAATGAGCAAGAAGGAGTGTGCTATGTGAGTAGACACGAGGATTATATGGAGCAACCGACCAGATCTACTTCTCCACAAGAAAGGCAATTACCAAATGATACTAACAGAGTCCGCGATGAGGGTGTTGGTTTGGACATCGCAAGCACTCTCAAGCAATTTATAGAGATTCAATCTCAGAGACAAAGAGAGATGAGTGTGAAGATGGACGCATACCACACCAAGATAGATAGAGGATACAATCACCTCCTTGCTCATTTTCAAAGCCTAGATGATAGAATCTCCCGAGTCATGGCCATGAGTCAACAAGCAACCGGAAAGGAAAGCGAGAAGGGATATTGTAAAACGATCACATTGAGAAGCAGGAAGAAACTTCCGCCTGTGAAAGAGAAGGAGTGTGATGAGAAGGAAGGCACAATTAAGGATTCAAATGATATTGGGATTGATGAAGAAGAGTTAACCAATGATGCTGAAGAGATACCACCTCCTCAAGAACCACTGAAGGTCGAGAGTGTAGCTTCTAAGAGACCACGAATTCAAGCTCCTGTATCTTACAAACCAAAACTACCATTTCCAGAACGCTTCAAGAAGCAACTCCTAGAGAAGCAAAAAGAGAAGTTCTTGGCGATCTTGATGAGGTAAAGATCTCTATGTCTTTACGTGATATGGTAGACACCAACCCCACTTATGCAAAAATTTTCAAAGACATGCTCACAAACAAACGAAAGATGGAGGAAGGGATGGTGGTAGTTAGTCACGAATGTAGCTGCATCATCACAAAGACTACTGTGACAAAATTAGGGGATCCCAGAAGCTTCACCCTTCCTTGCGAGATTGGACCAGCAAAGTTCTCGAAGAGCTTATGCGATTTAGGGTCAAGTGTAAATCTTATGCCTCTCACCGTGGCAAGGAGGATTGGGGCAAAGAAGTTTATGAATTGTCGGATCTCATTGGTTTTAGCGGATCACTCAGTGAGAATACCGGTTGAAATCATTGAAGATACCCCTTTGCGCGTGGGAAACTATGATATACCGACTGACTTTGTGGTTCTTGAAATGGACATAGAACCCGTTGATCCGATCATCCTTGGTAAACCTTTCTTGGTAACAGCTGGAGCATTGATTGATGTAAAGAGAGGAAGGATTGGTTTGCAACTTGGAGACACGAACTTGAACTTTGACATCAAGCGGATATTGGACCATCCAAATTTTGAAACTCAATGCTTCCTAATTGAGACTTCGGATCTTCTAGGGGGTGAGATGAATGAAGAGTTGAGAATCAAGGACCCGCTTGAAATAGCTCTAATAATTGAAAAGAGTGAGCATGGATATCTGAGTTTAGATAGTGCTGGTTTTGAAAACATCCTTGACTCGTCCGAAGAGATGAAGGGAGAACTTCCAGTTTTGGCAATAATTGACG
>WJSH01000984.1:18339-44045 GCA_009757365.2 Lepidium campestre | reverse complement strand
TTGTGAGCTTTCCTTCCCTAGCCAATGAGAGTTGATGTTAGGGTGGAAAGTGGTCTTTGTGAACTTGATTGTTAATGCTTATTAAGCTTTTGATTGGCAAATGAGAGTTTAGCTTGATTGATTGCTAAGTAAAGGGTTCAATGCCATGAGAGTGGGTTGTTCTAGCTATTGTTGTTCATGCCCTAGGATGGTTTCAATTATGTTCTTATGCTTCTTGATTTAATCATCTTCCCCTGAATCGTTTGCCTTTCCTAAACCTATTGCTTTGCCATTTGTTTGATCTTGTCTAGTCTTCTTTGTTTGCTTTTGTTTTCAGCTTGTTTCTTGTTTGAATGTTAGTAGTTTAATTCTCTGAAAAATCAAATCATATTGTCTCTTTAGCTCAAATCTAAGCCTTGCAATTTTATCGTGTTAGTTCTAAATTCCCTGTGGATTCGAACCTCAAGTATTTCAATGTCATAGTTGTTCGTGCTTGTTGATTTATTTGATTGTTGGAAAAAAGCGAACATCAAATGTAGGACGGAGCAACGTAGTGGGAGTGCGACGACAGGCGGGGAATGTGTGTAGGTTTTTGGGAGTGCTTTTGATAGGAATTGCGATGAATACAAGCATTTAGGAAAGTTTTGCATGAAGCAAAGAAATGTTAAATAAAATAAGAATGGCGTGAAAAATCACTAACCATGACCAGTAATGTTAATTATGTCTGCTTGTTGCCAGCGACAATTCCAGTGTCAAGTTGTTTAAAAAAATGTATCATGTATGTTGTGCAATATCAATGAAAGGGGTACTGTTTTGGTTTAAAATGAGTTAGTTTGACATACAAGACGGCGGCTAAACGTCAAAAGAACGGCGGCGGAAGCTTCTAGAATGGTGTCGACGGGGTTTGATAGAATTAGGGTTTCATGGTGATGTCATCGTTGAAGATGACGACGGCGGCGTGAGGGGGTAGTGATGATTTAGTCAATCCTGTGGATCTAGGGTTTATGGATGATGGCGGCGGTAGCACAAAGAGGTGGTGGCGGTGATGGATAGATAGATCCAGTGGGCTAATTGAATCAAGCCTTAGATCTCTTCTTACAACAGAACTCGAAGTTCACGTTAAAAGGCTCCTAGAGGTGGTGGCGAACCAGCGACAACATCTAGGGCTTCCTGGTCGTTGAGATTCTCTCTAAAGATGGCTAGGATTTCCAGAGGTATTCCCTCTAGGGTTTTGTGTGTAACTCTCACAAGAGGCTTTTAGCAAGTCAATTTTTTTCAACTCTCTGATTTTATTGATGCAAGGGGTTACATATTTATAAGTGTTTCCAAGAGGACTCTAGAAACCCTAAACCTAATGGGTCATGGGCTTGTTATTTCTCTAATTAAAAAACAAGACTCAAAGTGGATCCTCATATTGGGCCCACGAAAATACAAGGAAAAAAAACCTTAAGAAATAGACCTTAATTAAAATAACTGAAACAAAAGCCCATATTAATAGACCAAACAAGATAAAAGGCCCATCAGAGTAAAGGCCTGTGATTCCTTGGCTTTCATGGTGCCACGCTGCTCCAGATCTTCTCCGCACATCTTGCAATGATCTGGCGGCTCTTCCTTCTTGTACATATCGTGCAGGGCTTCAACGAAAACTTTTGTTGCTTCCTTCAAGGCGAAACTCAAACCTGCACTATAGATAACCCAGCATTCACTCTCCAACTAATCTCTTCAATTCGAGCTCCAAGTTCAGCGAATAGAACCAGCTTGACCCTTTTCAGAAGATAGGGTAAATCTTGAAGCTCCGATTGAATCTCCTTCAGTTCTATGGCTTGTTGGAACCATAAGAGACCTACTAATATCCTCCAAGTGGTCAGAAGTGCAGAACTTCTTTCAGTTGGGCTGGGAAGATCAGTTTCTGCCCGTGACGCGCAGTCAGACATACTGAAGATAGGCCAACTTCTAACTTCCGTAACTTTCAGCTCCGAACTTCTTTCGCCATGATTCAACTTCGAAAATCTAGATAATTGAGGCAAGATTCCACATAAGTAACAATCGTTACCAGATTCATTTTTAGTCGCTCGGAAAGTGTCAAAGAGTAGACGCATGTCTTCTCTGTCGCGTTTGAAAGTTTCTCAAGAGCATCTCTTGAGTTTGCTGATGTTCGCTTTTTCCAACAATCAAATAAATCAACAATCATGAACAATTATAACATTGAAGTACTTGAGGTTTGAATTCTCAGGGAACCTAGAACTAACACAATAGTTGTATTCAATCCTAACTTAAGCTAGAGCAATCAGATTATCAAAATCAAACCACAACTAAGCAACCTAAAACAGAAACCGAAAACTAAACTAAAACAAGAACCAAACAAACAACTACTTAACAAACCAAACTCAGCAAAACGTAAAGCAAAACAGAGCAAGACTAACAAAAACAGAGCAAGTAAACCAAAACAAAGCAAATAAACAACTAAGACAAACGATTCAGGAATTATGGGCTAGATGATAAGGCAATCGACTCCAAGACAAGACAATTAACCAATGATGCTAAGAACACGATGAAGTTCATCCTAGGACATGAGACACTCAAATGAATCAACCCACTTTTGTGGCATTGACTCCTAATTCAATCAACCAATCAGCTAAACTTCCATTTTCTAACTCATCAATCAAACATCATTAAAATCAAGCTCACTAAGGCCACTAATTACCCTAACTTCATTTTTTAATGGCTAGGGAAGAAAAACTCATTAAAGGGTCTATAGGGAATTTAAACAAACACCTTCCGGGCAGAAAAACTCCTAGCATCTAGATTTCAAATGATCAGGTTGAAACTAGCATTAAACTAACCCTAAATGAAGGAATCTAACAACCTAAGCATCAAAGATCAATCATCAAGCCCTAGAGTCTACCAAATTATCAAACCCATAAGAAGACTACTCACACATAACTAAAGAACACAAAACATAACAAAAGCAAATAAATGAAAGCATAATGAGAAAGATAAGAGATATGATAAGAGATTGTTCAATAGATTAAAAGGATGGATCCAAAGATGATCATCCAAAGGAGTCTCTAATATCTTCTCTCTCCACTCTCTCTAAGTGGCTAAACTTGATAAAAAGATAAGATATGATAATGTGTCATTTAAAACATTAGGGTTTTGATTCATTAAAGAGTAAATTCGGGTTGACCCAAGATAAATTGGGTCAAACCCAATTTTTATAACGTTTAGGCTGCGGCGTCGAGGTCCCCTAGTCGGCCGCGGGGTCGACGCCAGCTGCATGCGCAAAATGTCCGTCAAGACATGCGGTGTCGGGTTGGATCAGTTGGTTGTGTGGTCGACGGCTTGGTCATGGTCAAGAAGAATCATGCCTCAGGCGAGAAATGTAACCGCGGGTCGAGAAAGTGCTGTCGTGGCACTACCCATGCTCGAGGTAAAAGTTGCCCATGGTCGAGAGAAATCATGAGCGGTGATACGCCGTGAGCGAGAATCTGGCACGTCTGTGGGCGATAAAAGTCTTGACCCGCGGGCGAGAAAAACGTGTGTGGGCGCTACGCCATGGGCGCTACGCTGAGTGTGAGTCTGGCGCTACGTCCGAGCGATGAATGTGTGTCTGCGGGCGATGATTTGTGTCTGTGGGCAGCCGCGGTCGAGCATCTGCGGTCGACCTTGAGGTTGATGGCCGCGGCCTCCAATCCGATTTTCTTCCTTTTTCTTTCCCTTCTTTGATCCAAATCCATCCCTTGAGTGTGTGTTCCATTCCCAAACCTCCAAACATCCAAAGTGGCTCCAAATTCACCTGAAAAAAGTCAAAAGACCAAAAATATGGGACTCGATCTATCTAAGACTCTAAAGTGCAAAACGAATCAAAAACTACACTAAATTATGAATGCATGAGTCCTAAGTGATAAAAATGAACCAAAATATGCATGTAGAACCGGTAAAAACAGAGGTATATCAACTCCCCCGGACTTACCATTTGCTTGTCCTCAAGCAAACAACCGACAATCCCGGAAGAGAGGTTTGAAAACAACGGGAAAATCTCACCTAAAACAAACAACTTATCAAGCCAAAAACTGTAAGCCACATGCGAACCCCTATCCTCTTAGAAATGCCACAATATACTTGCTTTCAAGCTTAGCATCCAATCCCAAAATGCCCTACACTCAAACCGATTTCTAAGTTCCCGAATTGACTCCTTATTTCTAATGGTGAATGCTTCTAAATGGGCTATCAATCAAAGATTATGTGATTCAACTTTCTCATACTTAATAAGACTTTTGTTTCACCTTTTATTGTGGCTCCCTCTCTTATTTATTTAAACTTTTATTCGCCCTTTATTTTAAGATTTTTTTTTTTTGTTGGGTTGGTAACCACGAGTGTGAGAGCCTACGGGTTTACGCACACTCCCAGCCGCTTTAGCATGTTGTTAGACACAAAGATGTACGGGTTTACACACATCACTGGTCCATTTTCGTTTTGGAGAGAAAAATAGGTGATTTCCACAAACGTGAAAGGGTATGGGTTTACGCACTCTCTCAGTTGCTTCATCCGCCATGAGACGCAAAAGTGTACGGGTTTACGCACACTCCTGGTTCATTTTGAGGCATCCTATTCGCTCAAAAATCCAGACTTACTCTAGAGAGGGATTTACCACTTAATTGATCATGTTAAGCCTAAGAAAGGAAAATATTCAATGCATTTCAAGCCCCTAAATCAGCAGTTTAAGTTCAATTAAAAGGAATCAATTCAAGTTCTTTCAAGACACAATCTCAAGCATAGGAATTCCGGGTGAATGATCCACTATTCAGCTTTCTAGAGGGAAAGACTTCGATTTAACCTAACAAGATTATTTGCCTCAAGCAAGATAATTCTCAAAAACATAGATGCAAATGATAATGCAAACATCCTAAATGTATTCTAGACCAACCCTAAACGTGAATGCAACTGCATGAAGGATTAAAAACAACTTGAAAACCGAAAAATGCTACATGTAATGCAAGACTCAAGAAAAAAGAAAATCAAAACAACTAATACAAAGTAAAATAACCTTCCCCTCCCCTGGACTTACTTCTCACTGTCTCGGTGACAGAGTTAAACCAAAGAAGAGGAACAAACAACACAAATCAAAAGAAAAGAAGCAAAAAGAAATATATACAAAAGGTTGGTGAAATTGGTACCTTGGCTAGTCTTGGTTGGAGAAGGTTTGGTCATGATAGACCTCATCATTCACCTCGTCCCATCCATCATTGTTTCTAGTCTGCACAAGTGCATCCTCGCCATCCTCACTCTCGTCCTCCTCAACGCCCTCATTGTGTTCATCGGAGACATAACCCAGAGTCTCTCTTATCTTTCTCTCCAACCAATCGAACTTCTTCTTAGCCATCTTAGTCACACGACGGTGAAACTTGAGAATAGAGTGCAAAGCCTTCTCTTGGGCTGTAGCGGGCTTGAAGTCATAACGCGGGAGAGTCCAAGTGTCTATGTCCATGGTCTTCAAAGGAGGCGCTTGAGGCAATGGAGGTGCAGCTGCAGTCGAACTCTCACCCTCTTCATAATGAAACTCGATATTTTCTGCGGATGTGAGAGATGTTTTCTCGGGGAAAGGGAGAAGAAAAGAGCGCTTTGCCTTGTTTTGGTTGGGGTAAGAGTACATCCTCGCACCGTTTACACTCTCTAGAATCCCGCAGTTTGTGAAGTATCTCCCATCCATCGGAGCAGCTCGTGAGTCGCACCGGTAGCGCTCAAAAGGAATTCCTATGAACTTCCACAAGGGTGGAAGCATCCCGCCTATGCGGCTGTTACGGTCACTAGCCTTGCGTGCCCAAGCTCGGATCCTACAAAGCTCCTTTGCAAAGATGCATCCAAGATTCATCTCAGCAAAATCTGAATCCACAAGTGTAGGAGTTTCATCATCATCCTCCAAGAATGGAGCTAGTCCCATATAGAGCAAACACAACTCATTCGGCCTAATGGTCCCGGTCTCGTTCCTTGCAAAGAGTGTATTAGCAAAGAACTTTGCAGAAACTCAAAGAGTTGGGTTCCTAATCAACCGCATCTTGGGAGAATTAACCGTGGTCCCGATGGCAATCATACTCCAAAACTCATCCACATTCACAAATTCCTGGAACCAAACTCGCTCACCATAATGAAACCCATATATCTACAAATATCTTTGATGGAAACTCGATGAGCTTTCCCATGTAGTTTAAAGTGCAAGTATCATTCATCCGGAGTTAATTTCCTCGGTCTATTAAAGATCAACTCCACCGTGGCAAGGAAATCTCAGGTCAACCCCGGAAAGACATAGTGTTGGAGCATAACAAACTTCTCTAATCTCATGTTCTTGATCAAAGCATAAACATCATCCTTAATCCTCATCTTGTCAAGAGTAGCATCATGAAGGAAATGGGTTGGAAGATGATTGATTGTCCTTTGAGCTTCATAGTCATCCGTCTCCTTTTCGGTGAAGACAACATTCTCATGCCCGGATGAGTTGGATTCCTCTTGTTCAACAAGCTGCTTCCTCTTTGAACCCGTAGCCTTATTCTCGGGCCTCTTCCCCTCTCTCTTTGAAGTCACGGCCAAGTCCCTCTCTTTCTCTTTCCCTTTTGATGCCAATGAAGCCTGGGTTTGTGCCTTGTCTTTTCCTTTAGAAGTTGTGGTGGTTCTAGGTGGTTGTTTCCTTGTTTTTGGTGGCCTTTTTCCTATAAAGCATCAAGAAAAATGTAAGCTCCAAAGACAATGTGCTAGAGGTTGCAACATATTGCTAAATCGATTAAGCATTGGATTCAATATGAACACTAGGCAACATCTAAAACAACCTCTAACCATTAAGCACATACCACAAGAACCAATCCAATATCAATTTCAAACCACTTCTTAAGACTAGGAAAAGTCAATAAAAGTCAACAAAATTAGTCAACATTCTTAGTCAATCCTAAAGTCAACAATTCCATTAACACAAATGTGATCAATTGGAGCAACTCATTGATATTTGGCTTTGAAGTACAACAAATCCTGCCTAAGAGTACCAAAAGGAAGAGATTAAGACACCAATCAACCAAAACGCCAAAAATTTATTTTCAAATTCGTCACTATTCACCTCAAGAACACAAGAACTTCAAATTTCAATTTAAGCTCATAAATCTTGTTTAAACAACCTCTAATTATGTTACCAAACCAATATCTAACTCAACCAAAGCCATTCAACCTAACATTAAGCTCTAATTCTCAAGAAATCTAACATTCAAAAGTTTCTAAATTTGAGTTTTAATGAAGATTGAGTTGTAGAGATGCATACCTTTGAGTTGTAGAGGTTGAGATTGAAAGAAGGAACTTGTAGAGATAGCACTTAAAATTTCAAAACAAATTTTAAGAAATTCTTTTGAAAATTTGAAAATGGAAAATTTGGAGAGAAAATGGGGAAAGAAGAGAGAGAAAGTTGTGGTTTTGAATGGGAAAGAAGAAATGAGATTTTAAAAATTTTGAAAATTTTTCTAAGGCATAGAAGACTTACCTTGGCGTCATCGGTACGGACGTCAGGCAGCATCGGTCGAGCTCTAGGTTGACGTCGGACGCGTGATGGTTTGGTTGAGTTTCTCGTAATGCCTGTCGACTGATTGCGGTCGACCGCGAAGTCGACTACGTGTGCAACTCCAACCTCAAGTTTTGTGTCACGCCCGTCAGGTGCTTCGGTCGACCGGGAGCTCGACCGCAGGCGATGTTCCCTCGAACCCGATCGACCGCTATGTCCGAGTGTGTGTGTGTCGTCGACCCAAATTTGGTCGACCATGAGGTCGACCTCGGCCGTTCCCTGAGCAACATTCTTCAACCCCTTTGCCATTGTCCTCTCTTTCCAATACCTAAGCTTGAACCAACATCAACATTCCAAAACCATTGAACAAAATGAAAATAAAGAAAGTAAAAGCAAGCTATGTACAAGGATACCATGGGATTGCCTCCCAAGTGATCTTATTTTACGGCTCAAGCTCGACATTGTCTACCGCTTTTTCATGCGGTTTGAGGATCGGTAAGCGGATTCTTCTCCGCATATGCGTCCCGACTTTCTAACTTTCTCGAGCACAAAGCACTTGCATCCGGGTCTTTGATCCTTGGGAAAGTCGAACCAACCTTGGTGTTGTGCTTATGATCCTTGGTCTCAACTCTCGGAGTGCTTACACTATCCTCTGAACATCCAATCACACCACAAACACTACCTCTGGACCCCTTGATAGGATATGAAATTGCCTAGCTCACTTTCTAAAGCACCACCCTCTTGTTGAGGAAGTCAATGTTTGCACCAACCGTATTCAGAAATGGTCGTCCCAAGATGAGAGAGAACTCACAGTTTGGTTCCATTTCCACGACCGTGAAGTCAGTTGGAACAATGCACATCCCCACCTTGAGCGGGTAGTCAACTAACTTCCCCACGGGGTACTTAGTAGATGCATCTCCAAATGAGATTGAAGTTGAATGCTTCTCCATGTTAGCAATTCCCAGCATCTTGACAATCTCATGCGACAACACACCCACACTTGCACCCGAATCACATAAAGCATCATCGAAAGTTGATTCCCCAAAGG
The DNA here is from genome assembly GCA_009757365.2 of Lepidium campestre. Classification (NCBI taxonomy): domain Eukaryota; kingdom Viridiplantae; phylum Streptophyta; class Magnoliopsida; order Brassicales; family Brassicaceae; genus Lepidium; species Lepidium campestre. The sequence goes on along the minus strand of WJSH01000984.1, from coordinate 35,484 downwards.
TGCAAGGAATGACAAATGTACCTTGGTCTCCTTCTTTAGGCAATAATTTAGGCTCAGGTGGTGCAGGATCAAGTTCTCCATTGTTGTTCAACAAATCCTCAACTTTCTCTTGGTTTGCTTAAACCGCTCCAATGAACCTTGCATGACCTGGAATCCCACTCAAATTCTCCATCCTTGGCATAGGAACACTAATCTCACACATGTTCGCCTTGAAGCGAGATAGCACTTTCTTTTGAGCTTTAGTGATAAAACTCTGTGGAAATGGAAGTGGTGGCTCATAAGGAGGAGGTTCAATACCCTTGACTTTCTTATCTTTAATTTCTACAAGCGAACTGCACTTCCCACAACCAACCTTCACAGTGTGCTCATTAGACTTAACCACCAACTCCTTGGCAGATTTCGTAGGTTCTCTTGTCATTACTGGGGCAACAGCCGAATCAACTACCTTCTTGCTATTTGTGAGGAAAATCTTCTGCATCGCTTCCTTGCTTTTGGCATCCCAAACTGCATACTTTTCCTCGTCATAGAGGAGTCTAGCAATCTCGTCAATCGACTTCTCATTGTCATCACTAGAGAGAATGACATTGCAATACTCCTTGGGGGTTTTGCTCGGGCTTACCGGGAAGCTTACCCGGTGGTCTTGTGCTTGTAGAAGTGACTTGAGTAATCTGATTCTCAAGACTCGTGACACGGGAATTGATATCACTGATCTTGGCCTGAAGGTCGCTGTGACTTGCATCCATCTTGCGATCTATCTTGTTCAATCTCTCCGTCAGTTTTAGCTGTCCCCTTGCCTGTCCTTCGATAATTTGCTGCATCATTAACTTCATGTTGGGATCCCCTGAGAACTGAGCAGATGGTCCAGCTTGGTAATTGTTTCGTGGTGCTCCCGAAGGCTGAATGTTTTGTCCCGAAGGCTGCAGATTCTGTGGGTTCTAAAACTGATATCCTCCTTGATTACTTGGACCTTGCCATTGGGGATTTTGAACTGGAGGAGGGTTACCATAAGGTCTTGGCTGAAAAGAACTCGCTTGAGGCTGCTTAGGCAGATAGAATTGGTATTGGAGATTCTCCACATTGTTGCTTCTATAGGACAAATTTGTGTTCCTATAGTCGGGGTTGTATAGTCGGTATTGGTAGCCTCCATTGAAGTTGTTTTGGTTCCCTACATAGTTCACCTCTTCTTGCACTTGCTCACTACCATCAAAACTGCCATCTTGACACCCTTGTTGATCCCCATCTACCTCTCCTACATAGTTCACCGCCTTTTGACTAACTAGGCAAACCTTGCTCAGCTTATCAAGCTTATCGTTCAGCTCCTTAAACCTTTGATTATCCCAATCTGAATCTCTCATGTTTCGATCATAGTCTCCCTCATAGCAAGCATCACTTTGAGCCAAGTTCTCAATCAGTTGCTCTCCTTGAACTGCAGTAAGATTAGCAAAGCAACCATAACTCGCCGTGTCTAGAGCTTTCCGGTATTGCTCAAGAATCCCCCTATGGAAAATCCCCGAAAGATTCTCCTTAGAAACACCATGATGAGGACAGCTCCAAATATACTCCTTAAGCCTTTTCCAACCTTCATAGAGGCTTTCATTTCCTCTTTGCTTAAAGGTAGTAATGTCATTCCTTATCTTGGCGGTCTTTTGCTTAGAGTAGAACTTGTTGATGAACTCCTTCTTGCAATCTTCCCAAGTGGATACCAAAACAGAAGGGACATTCCTCTCCCATTGAGCTGCCTTGTTCCCAAGAGAAAAGGGAAACAAAATCATCTTGATGGCATCTTCTGGAACTCCATTCATCTTAACAGTTCTACACAACCTCTCAAACTGATCAAGGTGATCTAAAGGATCCTCCAAAGGCAGTCCATTGTACCTTTGGTTCTGCGTCATGTTGATGAAGTTTGACTTAACCTCAAAGTTGTTGGCTGCAATCACGGGAGTAGGGATTCCGGTCTGCATGGCCCTGAGATTAGGCTCATCAAACGCCCCAATGGGTTTAGCAGCTGGCTGTCCGAATCCCAGAGGTGGAGGCTGAACTCCAATGCCATGAACACCTCCTTGCTGAGGCGCTTCAGCTCCAACTACTACTCCTTGAGCACCTCCTTGTTGAGGTACTTGTACTCTAACCCCAGCAGGTTCATTACCGTGAGTTTCCATCCCTAATCGACGAAGGTGATCCTCACACTCTTTATCACGTCTCTCTCTAGTTGCTCTTCTATTTCACTTCTCAAATGCGTCAACCTCTGAAACACCCTCAAGAAGTTCTCCTCGGTGGCTTCTTACCTGCTTGCACCTTCAAAGCAAAACAAAAGAAAAACAGAACAAGATCTTAGTAACCGAACAAAGTAAAATAAAACTAGTCTTAAGCAGTCTCTTAAAACTAATGGCTAATTGCTTAGATTCCCCGGCAACGGTGCCAATTTGATGTTCGCTTTTTCCAACAATCAAATAAATCAACAAGCACGAACAATTATAACATTGAAGTACTTGAAGTTCGAATCCTCATGGAACCTAGAACTAACACAATAATTGTATTCAATCCTAACTTAAGCTAAAGCAATCAGATTATCAAAATCAAACCACAACTAAGCAACCTAAAATAGAAACCGAAAACTAAACTGAAACAATAACCAAACAAACAACTACTTAGCAGACCAAACTCAACAAAACAGAGCACGACTAACAAAAATAGAGCAAGTAAACCAAAATAAAGCAAATAAACAACTAAGGCAAACGATTCAGGAATTGTGGGCTAGATGATAAGGCAATCGACTCCAAGACAAGACAATTAACCAATGATGCTAAGAACACGATGAAGCTCATCCTAGGACATGAGACACTCAAATGAATCAACCCACTTATGTGGCATTGACTCCTAATTCAATCAACCAATCAACTAAACTTCCATTTGCCAACTCATCAATCAAACAACATTAAAATCAAGCTCACTAAGGCCACTAATCACCCTAACTTCATTTTCGAATGGCTAGGGAAGAAAAGCTCATTAAAGGGTCTATAGAGAATTTAAACAATCACCTTCCGGACAGAAAAACTCGTAGCATCTAGATTTCAAATGATCATGTTGAAACTAGTATTAAACTCACCTTAAATGAAGGAATCTAACAACCTAAGCATCAAAGATCAATCATCAAGCCCTAGAATCTACCAAATCACCAAATCCATAAGAAGACTACTCACACATAACTAAAGAACACAAAACAAAACAAAACAAATAAATGAAAGCATAATGAGAAAGATAAGAGATAGGATAAGAGATTCTTCAATAGATTGAAAGGATGGATCCAAAGATGATCATCCAAATGAGTCTCCAATATCTTCTCTCTCAACTCTCTCTAAGTGGCTAAACTTGATAAAGAGCTAAGATTTGATAATGTGTATTTTAAAACATTAGGGTTTTGATTCATTAAAGAGTAAATTCGGGTTGACCCAAGATAAATTGGGTCAAACCCAATTTTTAAAACGTTTAGGCCGCGGCGTCGAGGTCCCCTAGTCGACCGCGAGATCGACGCTAGCTGCATGCCCAAAAATATCCGTCAAGACATACACCGTCGGGTTAGATCAGTCGACCATGTGGTCGACAGTCTGGTCATGGTCGAGAAGAATCATGCCTCAGGCGAGAAATGTAACCGCGGGTCGAGAAAGTGCTGTCATGGTGCTACCCGTGGTCGAGGGCAAAGTTGCCCATGGTCAAGAGAAATCATGCCGCGGCGATATGCCATGGGCGAGACGTTTGTGGGCGATAGAGGTCTTGCCCCATGGGCGAGAAAAACATGCGTGGGCGCTACGCCATGGGCGGTACGCCGGGTGCGAGTCTGTCGCTACGCCCGGGCAATGAATGTGTTTCTGCGGGCGATGATTTGTGCCCGTGGGCGGCCGCGGTCGAGCATCTGCTGTCGATCTTGAGGTCGACGGCCGCGGCCTCCAATCCGATTTTCTTCCTTTTTCTTTTCCTTCTTTAATCCAAATCCATCCCTTGAGTGTGTGTTCCATTCCCAAACCTCAAAACATCCAAAATGGCTCCAAATTCACCTGAAAAGACTCAAAAGACCGAAAATATGAGACTCGATCTATCTAGGACTTTAAAGTGCAAAACGAATCCAAAACTACACTAAACTATGAATGCATGAGTCCTAAATGATGAAAATGAACCAAAATATGCATGTAAAACCGGTAAAAACAAAGGTATATCATTTGCCTTGGTGGATGGGGTTTGAGGCGTACCAGCTAGCCTCCAACCAATACCTTCTCGATCACAAACTCTCAATGGGTTGAGGTATTCACCTTCATCTCTTTTAATGCTTCGATCTATGTGATCTTTGCACTCAACCTCAAGATGATTGGCGAAAAGGGGCTCCTCTTTGAGCAGATCTAAACCATGGGATTGGTTTCCACGATTCTTTGTTCTTTCCTCAACATCTTCATTCAGCTAGTCCAACAACCAACCTGAATGGTCTTCCTTCAAAATCCTTGATGAGGGCTGATCAAAGTCTCCATCACTTAAACACGGCGTGGTGATCAAGGATGCCTCTCGGTTCTTATTAGAGAGATGTTTTGATCTCTCAGGGTAGCACGCTTCACGGACAAGGGTGCTTTGGTGTCTCAAGGCTTCATGGTCAGCAGCACTTGACTAGTTGTCACGATCTCCCCTGGTTCTTCCTTATGGTTGTAAACTTGCTTGGCTTCCACGAGTTTCACCATGTGCTTATTGCACACATCCAAAGGAGGATGACTCCTTGTTCTCCTAGGGTTTTCATCAACTCAAAGCCTACCTAGCAGCAAAGAGGAAGTGGGAGAAATGCACTTACTCTTGATAGGGTTTTGTTCATTGTTGATACTATCAACAAGTGGGACAACATGAATCGCACTTACGAGCAGCTTGTGTGCGATCAGAGCAACTACAACGAGCGGTGGTGGGGCAGCAACCGTTGCAGACCTCCTGTACTCCAGAGGTCTGCAATGAAGAGTGGCAAGAACACAAGATGCTTGCAGAGCAAGATGATTTATGATGTGATGCAGCGCAACATCAACATCAATGGAGTCAATGGCGGACACCTTCAGTGGTTATGTTTCTTTGCGCGCACGAACCATCACACAAACAGATCTGATTCACAAGAGAAAAACAGATCTAGGGTTGCTATGTGTTACCTTGGTTGTAAGGATCTTAGATCGAGCAGTAGAAGTCGATCTAGATGGCTCTGATACCAATTTGGTGTAGCACAAAAATGAGATTAGGGTTTCTGATCAGACGGCGGTGGCTAAACGTCAAAAGAACAGCGGCGGAAGCTTCTAGAACGGTGTTGACAGGGTTCGATAAAATTAGGGTTTCATGGTGGCATCATCGATGAGGATGGCGACGGAGGTGGTGAGAAGAGACGGCGGCGGCGACACAAAGAGGTGGTGGCGATGATGGATAGATAGATCCAGTTGGGGAATTGAATAAGCCCTTAGATCTCTTCTTGCAACATAACTCGAAGTTCACGTTAAAAGGCTCCTAGAGGCGGTGGCGAACCAGCGACAACATCTAGGGCTTCCTGGTCGTTGAGATTCTCTCTCAAGACGGCTAGGGTTTTCAGAGGTACTCCCTCTAGGGTTTTGTGTGCAATTCTCACAAGAGGCTTTTAGCAACTCAATTATTTTCAACTCTCTGATTTTATTGATGCAAGGGGTTACATATTTATAGGTGTTTCCAGGAAGACTCTGGAAACCCTAAACCTAATGGGCCATGGGCCTGTTATTTCTCTAATTAAAAAACAAGACTCAAAGTAAATCCTCATATTGGGCCCAAGGAAAAAAAAACTTTAAGAAACAAACCTTAATTAAAATAATTGAAATAAAAGCCCATATTAATGGACCAAACAAGATAAAAGGCCCATCAGAGTAAAGACATTCAATTTTATGGTTTTCCTGGTGCCACACTGCACCAAAAAGATGTCAAAATCAAAGGCAGCTAGTAACTACACCTGCCTATGTGTTACATACGTACCTTTAGTGGTAGATAGTTAGCTCAGTGCAGTCTTCCTCGCCAACAGCTTGAATAGCATCTACAAGTCCTTTGCCAAACTGAAACTGTCCACGCTTTGGTGACTTGAAAAACGTAGATGATAGCTTTGACAACATGGTTAGGAATTTAGTGTCAAATGCATCAACTCTGAAGTTGTTCCCATCAACCGAATCGCTTCTCAAAACATGACGACTGAAACGGATCAAAACATCCATCAGCTTGAGCCCTGCAAAAAGCAGCGAGGATAAAAGATAATACTCATAACAGTATATACATGTGAGGCAGTCGCATTTGGTGATTATTCTATTAATTGAGCTGACGCGAATGAAGACGCAGCAGTGGGAGTTGGGTCAGGGGCGGCAACAAAGGTTGACTCCGGTAATGGTGGGATAACCTAAGAGATGAAAAAATGTAAAGCATGTAGGGGCATGAGTGTGTGTGCCATAACCATGAGTTATACAGCTTCACAGAAACGCGTGAGTGTGTAAGAGATGGTGTATGCATGTACAGTACAGAGTATGGACAAGAAGAAATTTTAGGTACATAACATATAACGGACCACACATTCCGGACCACATGTACATGTACAAAAATAAAGTTTAGAACCTATGGAGGAGGGATTTGTTGACAGAAGTTAGAGCATGTCTCCGGAGTTGGGTCAAATGAGACACCTACGGTTGGCTCCATTAATGGTGGGATAACTTAAGAGATTAAATATAATAAGAAAATGAATGGGAGATGCCTGAGTGATGTACAGCCATAGGTAATAAAGCGTCACAGAAACATGTGACTGTGTACAAGATGGGTTAAAGATGGACAGAAAATAATATGTACAACTCAGACATTGTAAGTACATAACACAATAGGACCACATGTACAAGGCAAAGGCAGATAAAGGAGAGAACCTGCGGAGGAGGAATTTGTTGACAGGCGGTAGAACAATCAGCAAGCAGTTCTGAAGCACCCTATTATAGAAAGGGAAAGCAAAGGAATGTAAGCCCACCCTTTAGTCAAGCAACGGTTCTGCCCCAGAATAAGGAAGCTTGATTTACGTATATATAAAAATTAAGTACATAGATACAAAAATAATGCGAGAAAAAGTATGCACACTATGGCAGCAGAAAGGTTCCTTCGCATGCAAAGTCTGTTCATGGCATTGGAGGGCACTCAGCAGCCAACTTCGCAACAACATGATATATGAGATTTAGTCAAGCATAAGCATGTATGAGTCAGGTATTAGGGAATTGAAACAAATTGAAGCACTCACCGGATCGCTGCCATGTAGATCCGAGTTGTAGAAGGAAGCAATTTTCGAAACTGTTTGCCTCTCATCATCAACTGCGTTACAAGAACGCTCTGGGGGCTCCTTGTTATTGTGCAGATCTACAGGGCTTCCTGTCGAAGCAACACCCCCATTCCCAACAGCCTTCGTCGTGCTAGAATCCGACCGATCGTCGCCTACATCTTCCTGGCTTAGCCCGCCTGCAGGGTCCCCAGAACTGGATTCTTCTTGCTGGGAGGTGTCAATGTTCATAGAAGGATGGAAATTGATATGATCAATGAACCACCAAAAAAATTCTCTTTTTTAAACCTCAAACTTCTTATCAAGTAGTGACGTTAATGCAACTATGTCAACATAATTCTTTAGCTTCTCATCCAACAAATCGAAAATAACGGACATATCAACGTAAACACCAAGAACACCAGCTGAAGTGCTTGCCTCGCCAATACAGGTAGAATTTGCAATCCTCCAAATAACTGACGGAATACGCGGGGCCGTCTTCTTGTGTTTCATAATAGCTTTACCCTTTGCTTTGCCTTGTTTCTGTGTTGGTGTGTCGTCGTCTACAAAATCAGAAGGTATTAGACCACCGCCAAACACATGATTTGTGAATCTGAACCCTTATTCATCAACCATTGTAAACAAGTTTTCAACTTTAATGTCCTCAACTTCATCCGCGAGTGTTAAACCTTCACCATCTGAAGGTTGGAAATTAGGACATATGATAGATATAACGAAAACCTGGAGAACACAGAGAAGGGTAAGGTTAAACATAAATAAAATAGTATAGGAGTCCTAGAGAAGAGAAAAACATCTACAACATATGATATGTATGTATTGCATACATATGCGAAGAGAAACGAATAATATGTGTATTACAACGACACTTAGAGTGCTGCTTGTTGGTAAGATAGCAAATTTATATGTATGAAGTGTGATGTGTATGCTTATCAAAGGGGAAACATATATTAAGTCACTTAGAGTATTAGAGTGGAATGTGAAACTGTAAATACGTAACAATCTAAGTGTAGTAAAAGGGTAGGTGGGAAAGGGCACAAAAAGAATAGATAAGAATGCATGGGTTAACGGATATTCAATGACTTGCATGACCACAGAAAATAATATCGCGTACAACTTGTGATATGTATGTATACGATTCTGTAAAACACTTAGCAGAGCCTAAAACAAAAGGCTTGAAGTGGCACGAGAACAGGGCAGGATTCGTACCTCACACTTGTGGTCCATATCCCTTGCATGTGAAACTTTGATTTGCAAGACGGGCTGAGCAGCAGGGATGTCACCCAAATCTTCTTTAGATTCACTACTGCAACGGACTAGGGCTGGTGGAGGTTCCAGTATAGCTGGGACGGACAAAAAGAGAACCCACTGCAACGCGTACACAAATCCTTGTACAGTAATGCAGGATAAAGCAAGCTGCTTCACATCCCTTTCCTTCACATAACTCATGAGCAATTCAAATGACATACGCCCCCAAGGGTATACTAAGAAAGCCTCCAAATCCTCCACCATCACAACATGATTTTTTGAAATTTTCATGTGGTGTGTGGTGGGAAGGAGAAGGTCGTCAACCAACACAAAATAAGCAACGCAGATGCGCATGTCCCGCTTGCTAATTTTTCTCCTCTTAAGCATGTCAATGGCTACGTTAATTGTGACATCTTTCTTCGACCCGAAGAGCTGGTCAAAAAAGAGCGGTTTCATCTCGTCTGCAGAGTTCTTTTTCTTCTTATCCACGACCGGATACTGCCCACAATAAAGACATGTGACTATCTTAAATTCATGGAGAGAAGACCGAACGGGCTGACCAGCAAACAGAATTTACATATCTTTCTTTGTCTCAACAACCAACTGCCGGCCAAGAAAAAACTCCTAGGGTCCCAGACCATGCAAGCTTGTCTAGGACGTCAAAGACAATACGCAGAGGACTTGCCTTAAGCTCAGCAACCTCATTTGGGTCAAGAGCATCAAAAAGGTTTAGGATTGTGGACGTCCTCTGATAGATATTAGCCCTATCCGCAAGGGGTTCATGGCCATATGCGAAGAGTCTTTCAAGGAGATCAGGATTCGCCATCTAGACATAAAAACCAAAAAACTTGAGTTAGAAAAGTAATAGTATAGCCAAGAAAACATGGTGCAAAACCACAAAAAACTGGTTGCTTACAGTCATATAAAAGGGGACAGTGAACGTGTACGTGACTAGTGACATGGGTATTTATACATGTAAGCATACATTGCGAGTAGCATAGATATACAAATTTAGCTACATATGTAACTCCACAACATAGAGGCGAAAACCAGATACAAAGTCATATGAATCATCGAACTAACAATTAGTTTCACTAGAATGATGTGAGTAGGTACTACAAATTGTAAGACTCTACAAGTCACATAACAAAGGACCGCACAAAATGTCAAGCACGCAATCTGTAACTACAATTGTGGGTAAATTTGTAAGTAATCAACCCAGAAACCCGGGGGAAAAAACCCCATGCATGAAAAAAATTACAAGACCGCGACAACAACCACCACACAATGACAGAAGCTATACCAGCGATGTGGCGTAGTAGAATTAGTTACATTGGTGTAAACATATGGAAATATGCACATAACAATAGTTGCTCTACGATTCTGCCTAGATAGGTACCACATACAAATAAATGACCATGAAAATTCAGAAAAGTTTAAACAGAAAACCATGTTTACGCACACGGAATAACTAAATCTAAACCTTAACAAGTCGTGAACATATACATTCCAGAAGCAAAAGGACGAATCATTTAGCAATTGGTTCTGAAACCCAAGGCGTGAAGCGCCAAAACCCCTAAAACCAAAAAAATCAATCTGTGAAACAGACAGACACAAATCCGCAAGTGAAGAGAACTTACCGGTGAAAGAAGTCAAATACCCAAAGTCGGCAAGGAGACCGGGAAAGCCTAAACGGAATAGAGGTGAGAAAATCTGAATTGAGGGCGAAACTGTAATTCTCTCCTAAAGAAATCAACAAAGGGGAAGGAGAAGAGTTTGTTCTCGAGAAATGTGACAAGACTTAGATTACTTGTGGGAATTAAAGGGTTAACAAATATTTGAAATACAAAATATTTTCCATATATCATTCCGCCGCGTGTTCAACTAACAAGATATTGCATGAATATCCATATTAACTACATAGAGCATAGGGATCAAATGGGCAACTACTTGTGAACAGATGGCTAGAGGAGAGAGAGTGGTTAGGTAGCTAATTAAACGAAAACTTTTGTATAGTCAATGTAGTTTCTCTTAAAATAAAAGTACTATGTAACTAAAATAAAATTAGGCTAATATGTATATTAGACTAACATACATTACCCTATACAAATATAACATAATAAAATTATATAATATTAAAAATACTATAACATAATATAATATAATTTATATATTAAATAAATATATAATAAATTATTTTCGTGCGAAAGTGTATGTTATAATCTAGGATATATTGAAATAAAATAAATAAATGACATTATAAACAATCTAAATAACAATACATTACAAATAATTATGTGGTGTAATGTAATTTTATTCTAATAATAAATGTTAAGTTTAGATAATAGTTTAAGTTCTTAAATCTATCATTAAAAGCAAATTAAATAGTTCAAATTTAAAACTATGAAAACTAAAATGTTTTTATTAAAGAAGAATTGTGAAGAATAACCTTTCATACATACCCTTTGTAAAAATGGGTCCCTGCCCCTTTGTGAAGAATGACATTTTATGATTGTTGGATCCACTAGACATAAATTTCTATTTTGATTTATTTATGTTAAAGAAAAAGCAATATTTGTTGGTAAAACGGCATAATTTTAGTAGTTTCTGATTTGTTGGAGTTTTTTTCGAATTGGATGAATTATGATTATAGTCAGGTTGTAATCATGCGAAAATTGATAATTTTTGAATATGATGAATAATGATTGTAGTCAGGTTGTAATCAGGATAGAATTGAGGATTTTTCTAATCAAATGGGTTATGATGAAAATTTTGTTTTATTATATTTTAATTTAATTTAAGTGTTAATATACAAGAATAGTATCAATAGTATGAATAATACATAGGAGTAGCCCATGGTGAGCGATCATGACTATAATAGCACACAATTTATGTGAAAAGTCCATAATTTCCAAAAACGTGATCTATTTACGAAAACTGCCATTAGTGTAGTAAAGAAACAAAAAAAACCATATCATCTTCTTCCCCGCTTTTTCCTTGAAAATCCTAAAATTCTCGCCACATAATCACCTCGTTCCCATCTTTCAATATTTTATATTTTAAAACCAATTGTGGGATTGTTGTTAGATCTCCAGGACTCGGTATTAATCGGTCTCAGTTGTCGGATGGAAAGCGAATGTAGTCGCCGAAATTAGGGGTAAAGTTTGATTCGTACGTTGGGAGAGTTTAAGTCGATTTATTTGTTTTAATTTTGGTTTATAATCTTGAAATCTACTCACTAATTGGGAAACCTAAGTCGTAAGGAAGGAAACATAAGTGGGAAGGACTTCCTCCACGAAGAAGCGAAGGTTAGTGTGATTACCGTTCAATGTGTGTTGATTTCGTTCAAAACTGAGGAGTTGAGAAAAATGTAGGGTGGTGTCTGGAATATAGTACAGATTTATGTGTGTTGGGATTGGGTAATGTGTAATGGGGTTTGTTGTGGTTTGATGAAAAGAAATAGGGACTACCGAGTTATGTTGGTGTTGATAATTCTGTACGTGAATGAAAACAATTATTCCTAACTTGTGATGTCAATGTTTCACGTTAAGGATGTCAATCTATCCTCCTTTTTTCATGTTGAAGAAACACATCCATTTTTAATTAATCTGAACTGCTCCTTAGCTAAAATTCATAGTATGAAAGGTGCAATTGGGCAAGATGTATGGGATGAAATGGTGGAATCGTCGGTGGGGGTTATTCTCAAACTTGCTGAGCAGGGTTTATTTTCTGTGGGAAGATTGTGCAATATTTTTTGTGTAATCAGTTGATTGTGAACAACCTTCGTGAGCTCTGGTGTTTATTTTAAGGTAATCCAATGAGGTTCTCTCTACATGAGTTTGCTGCAATAATAGGTATGAATTGTAATCCAATTGTGGCAGTGGAAGAGGAAGTGGATCACACTGAATTTTGGGGTGAAATGGGAGTATCTCTTAGGGAAGGTCCAACATTTGACCAGCTTGCAGATGTGATGGAACAATGCAAAGATTGGCCAGTTGGAAAAAGGAAGATGGTTGGGAGGTTGGTGATTCTACACAATGCTATATACAATCTAAATCATGGGTCAAAACTGGAGTTGAGCACTTCCAAGCAAGTGTTGGGTAGTGAGTTTGACAGTTATCCTTGGAGTCGGGTTGCCTTCTCATGCTTGATGAAGTCTATAAAGGTGGCACATCTAGAGCATTCATCCATCACACTACATGGCTTGGCTTATCCATTGGCCATCTGGATATACGAATTTGTGCCCAGTTTTGGAACAATATTTGAGCGTCGACGTGGGGAAAACTGTGAGGGTCCGCCGTTACTTAGATGGGGAGGGTATCATCCTAGAGAGTTTGACATACGATAGGCGGTGAAAAAAGTGGAAGAGATAAAATGAGAAACAAGTTTTTCTGAAATGACTTAGTGATGAAACGAGCAATTGTAATTGATTTAATGAACTGGTAGGAAGTTGTAGTGAGTAGGTAGAATGGTGAACTGACATGGTTGTTGGGTGTAATGCAGATGAGTGTGAGGCACATGCAGCCGGTACCTGTAGAAGAGAGGTTTCCTATTTGGAGGGATGAAAATACCCAGGAACATGATCCAAGGCTGGACAAGTTGTTAGTGGATATATTATCTGGTCTTGTCGATAAATCAGCTCTGGAGGTTAAGGTTAAGGCAGATGCGAGAAAGAGGTGTAAGAAAAAATCACGTAAGGAGGAGAGCAAGGAGAAGTGCAGCAGAGTAGTAAAGGTTGTAATTTATAGCAAAGAAATTCTGCTGCTACTATTTAATCATTAGTGTAGATATGTTGATCTCAATACTTACGTATTGTGGTTTTGGTTTAAACGTAATAGTCTGCAGAAAAGGTGGAGGCTAAGGGTGGGATAAAAATAGAGAACGTAGTTAAAATGCTTGAAGTAATAAGAAATAATGTGAAGGAAGTGTCAGAGAGAGTACCAAGACACGAGGAAATAAAATATTTGCACGAACAACGGTTAGGTAAAATAGAGGAAAGGATTAGGGAGCTGAGAGGAGAGGGAGAATGTGGTGGTCCGAAGAAAGCCAGTAGAAACATAGAGGAAAGGCTACTATGGATCGAGCAATGCCTAAAACAGGTAATGAGAAGAAGAGAGGATGGGAAACAAAATGGAAAATGGCCGAACACCTACCTCAACGTCGATGCTCTTACTCCAAACTCAAAGAACGAGAGACTCAAAATATTCAATAAAAGAGATGATGTTGTCAGACTTGATGATGAAATAGAGGGAGAAACCGATGATATGGTAAGATGTGTATAATTGGTTTGGCAGTGCATCATCATGTAAGGAGGAGGATGTTAAGTTTTACAAAGTTCTGACATTGCCTAGGAGATTCTGGAAAAAAGATAATTCAGTGAACGGATGGCTGAATGACTTAGTAAGTGTACTTCTAATTGAATATGAACACATCGATCTTGAAGTGCATTGTTTTATTTTCTAATGGAGGTATGGTATTTGATAATTTTAGCATATTTCACGGACAATAAGGCTACTCCGGCTACGGTCTATAGGACCAGATTTACCATATAATCCAAGAGCTGACTTCATTTCCCAAGAGTTAGTACATGATATGAAAAGAGTGATTGTTATGTTGGTCATTTCGAGGGTCGGCTACCAAAGGATGTAGTTACAAACAAAAAATGGTTGTATGATATAGACCATTTTTATGCAGTAGTTCACATCGGAGGTAATCATTGGATTGCATGTGATGTTGATTTCACTAAGCCGATCATAAATATGTACGATAGTATTCCTGACCATTCAAGCGATGAAGAGATCATTGAGGTTGTTGATCCGCTTAGGACGATGGTAGGTGCAATATTGGATTTCTGTGCAAAGGACACTGATTGGAATAAGCCTTCGACGTTTGAAATGATAAAAGTCCATAGAAAGACAGAAAGAAGTTTCCCTCGGAATACTAAAGATGGAGATTGTGGAGTATATGCTATTAAATATATAGAATATCTTGCTATGGATGCTGGATTTGACGGTTTGTGTGATAAGAATATACAGGTAATCAGGGAAAAATTAGCAGTTAACCTCTTTGAAATGCAGTTCCCTGAAGATGGTTCAAATGCACATAACTTTCCAATTCCACATCTTAGAGATTAGTTGTAGTAGAGTGGCGATATTGTACAAAGTTGTAAATGTTGGTAACATTTTTTTGGTAGCAAGTAATCGTACTGTTTGAACTAATGAAAAAATCTTACAGCTTGTATAGAGCACATTAATAATCGGGATGATCCAGTGCATGAGCTTTGTACGACAGGGATTTGGTTAACGCGCCAAGAGTATTTTGGCACCCTACTCTTAGTCCTGTTGAAATGAGGGATCAGGACTACATGGGGAATCAACAAAGCGTAGTGTCGGCAAGGGGATTTGGTTAACGCGTCAAGAGTATTTTAGGAAAATATTCAGAATTCTCCATGTATTTGTATAGAGTTTTACATTAGAAAGTTGTTATACAACACATCAATTTAGTCAAAATAAGGATGTTTTCACGCAACGTAGAACGTATTTATTCAAAATGTGAACGTATTTACAAAAATATTGACTCGAAGTCTGAAAGTATTGATTTCTGTTGTAGACATATATGTAGTGATAGTACTATAGTGTTTTGGTAAGAGCAAAACAAGTTCAAAAATACCTTCTACACTAGTAATTGGTTTTGTTTATGGAAATAGTAAGTGTTATGGTCCAAATGTCATTTAATGTTATATAAATTCTAATCAGTTTATTTTTCAAAGCACGTTTGTGAGTCCAAGATGTTAGGAATGAGTACAATTCGTGTAACACCAAACAAAAGAGAAGAGTAAAATATTAAATAGTAAATAGTGAATTACAACTGATAACTACTGAATAACAAGGTTATACGTTAAGAAAGGGATGGTCAAGTAATTCATTAACTCCCCAGCAGACGTCAGAATTTCTTATGAGACATTTCCACACAAAAATTTGTGCATCTTCAAGTAGTGATGGGTCAACACATGGAACGTAGCTTGTGTGACCAATGAGCGAGTGTCAATTCACACCTCTCAAACTCAGCACATGCTCCTTCCATGGAATCTTCCATGTTAACATATGTAATACCGTACATCCGAATGACCAAACGTCGGCTTTGAAGCCAACTTCTTGGAAGGCGATAAGTTCTGGCGACATGTACCTCTGATCGTTGGTGTGATGATCAGGTTTGGTACCATAATCACCCAAACCAATCTCCAAGGCGAAACCAAAATCCGCAATTACTGCCACCAAGCCATTACCTTGTAAACGTCCTTGGCGAGGGGTTAGCAAGATGTTTGTTGGGGTAATGTCACAGTGCACGATGTTGTGCCTGTGTATATACTGAAGCCCTTTGAGTATATCTTGAGCGTACAGTTTGACATCATTCAACGGCAAACCTCCAAAAAACCTAAGGATGAGTGCTCCATTGACTGATCCACCGGAACAATGCTCTAGGATCATTCTATAATGTGTGTCTTCATCATCACAAATGATCTCGTGTCCATTGCACCTAACAACGTAAGGTGAGCATAGAGAACTTAAAAGATTTTCCTCACCCACAAGACTTTCTGCGTTTGACAACTCAGTTGATTTAATCACCCTGTTCTCAAGTTGTCCCGATGGATCCAAACGTGTTGCCAGATGAACAACACAATGGCTGCCTCTTCTTAGAATCCTTGAGTTAGGCCAAGCCGTAGAATTGGAGATATTCATTACCTAAGCGAGAGGAAGAAGAACAGTTAGTATTTGATATATTGGTGCAGATTATGGATAAATGTACAAACTACATATATATAGAGAAACAGAGTTATGTCTGATGGGTAGAATTTGAACAGGCACGTCTTAGTGTTACATGAATGTGAAAAGTCACGTACGTTAGGGAGTTGCATAAAGGATAACTACTACAACTTGTATATGGTCCGTGAGAGCTTAAAGTACAAGACCATACAGAGGCCCAATGGGCCAACGTATAAGGCCAGATGACGTTTAGAAGTTGCGTAAAGGCTAACAAGTTATAAAAGGAAAAGTGGGCCCCATTGATCCCACATTTAGTTGCCCTTTAGACCCTCTACTCGGTAGAGAAGGTTTGTAATGAGGAGGCAAAACAGAATTCAATTGGTTAAGAGTTAATAAACCGAGCAATTCAATTTAATAAATAAGCGACCGAATCAATTGAATTGGTTTACACTTAATGAACCAAACCGAGCAATTCAATTTATTATTGTATTTTTTCTTTTGCACCGATTAAACTCAAAACCAACAATTTAATTAACGTGATGTTATTGGGCTTATGTTATTTGGCCCATTATGCCTTATCTTCAAAACAATTACATCAATATTCTACTCTTCTACTCTTCTACTCTCTTTCTCTAGAGGAATAAACGGATAAACATTGACACAAAGCAAATAAGAAAGGGTCTCACGTTTATTTGTGTCAGATCATGTCTAATTTCTGTCAGGATGTAACTGAGTTTCTCCTCCTTAAGCAAGGGTTCCACGGTTGTGTCCTCGTCTGAATTTCAAAATTTTAAAAAATTTCAAACTTTT
>WJSH01000984.1:875-12313 GCA_009757365.2 Lepidium campestre | reverse complement strand
TGCCTCAGTTACAGCCGGTTCAACAGCAGCAGATGCTTCATGATCAGGTTCAACAGAAGCTGATGCCTCAGTTACAGCCGGTTCAACAACAGTGGATGCATTATGATCAGGTTCAACAGAAGCAGATGGCTCAGTTACAGCCGGTTCAATAGCAGCAGATGCTTCATGTTCAGGTACAAATGCCTCAGGATCATGTACAGATGTCTCAGGATCATGTACAGATGCCTCAGGATCAGGCACAGATGCCTTATGATGAGGAGGATCAGGTACAGTTGCCTCAGCCTCACCAATATTATGTGGTACAGTTGCCTCAGCCTTACCACTTTTTCGCACTCAAGGGATGCGCATGCGTACCACCTTATTTCCAACACACACACTTTTCTTTACGCCATCTACACCTCTAAGACTTTCATCTGACCTTCCTACTGTCCTTCCTACTGACCTTGGTTCTGAGGCCGGGCTATCTCCTCTGCCTCTACCTCCTCTATTTCCTCTACCTCTGCCTCTACCTCAAGGGTTTTAGGTGTAAATAATGAGTTTCATCAAGGGTAACATAGTAAAAAGCCATATTCTGATTTATCCCTTAATTGAAAACAAAATTCTAATTTAAAGGGGGTGATATCGTATCAGCGAAACATTGAAAAAATATCGTAATCAAAACACACATTAGCATAATCCGTATATAGTTAGAAAGAAATGAAAAGCGAAGCATCGGTGACACACGTCTATCACTGTCTTATGACCTGTCATACAGGAAGGAATCTTCTTTCCCCAGCCTCTTGCATACCCTCCGAACAACTGTTGATCCGGATGCCCAATTCACTTATCTGTTCACAAACCTGGTTCCCAATTTCACGGCATCTTCTATGTTTCTAACTTTGGCCAAGAAACTGTGAAATACCTTAAATCCGTCTACTTTGTTCCCGCACAGACAGAGGAATGCTGCACATGCGAATCTTGGGTCAAGAACACCCCCACATGCTGCAACTCCTAGTAAGTCTATTCCAAATTGCGAAGGCCCGGTCTCAGCCAACATCTAAAGCCCCACAACATACATGGTTGTTGGGTTTCTCGCTTCAATGCATCGACAGAGGAAGCTATAAAAAGGCAAATCTTTAAAACTCATACTTGGAACAAAAACAAACTCATCAATGTCGGCGACGGCCAAGACATCGTTTGATAGTGCAATCGCACAGAGACTAGGACCTGAAGCAATGAGTGGCGCTAGTTGGTGAAAATCAGACTCACCAACCCAATGAATTATATCGATGACTAGATGTAATGGAATAAAAGGCAACATCTTTTAGTATCGGTGGAGATTGAAATATATGAGTAAAAATAGACCAAATCTGACGTATATTGCGTATATATAGTCCAAAATTTAGGGTTACGATGCAACTTTAAATAAATCCGTACGCCAACCTACATATTCTCCATCAGCATTACATAGTTACATAGTTTTATCATATAACCCCACATGGAGTTTTAATGATGATTTATATTCCCGAAAAGTAAGTACATACAAAGTTATGTTTACTTACTAAAGAATGTCAACTTACTAAAGAATGTCAACTTCCTACAGAATAACAACTATATGATTTTACATATTTGTGGCCCACATAATTTTCACTTCCCGACGTTACAGATTTTACACTGATTGTACTGAGTTATCGTTTTTTTATGTAGAACCATAATTACCTAAATTTCTTGATCGTTGGATCTAGGTTTCAAACATCCGGCGCATCATAATCAATGAAGAATCCTATGATCAGCAGGTAAGCATATATGTCGCAACTATATAATGGATAATGAGCGTAATTGTTGAACTCTAATACTGTCGGTTTTCTCTGTCGCCAGAAGCGGTTGCATATCAGGCAAATTCTGCTCACAATATGGCCAGTAAGTACCAAATTTTGCTTGTATGTGGAACATGGGTTATAGCCAACAGGAGAGGGTCATTTGAGGTTGATAATCTAAGGGGATATCACATGTTATGCATAGACCAAATATCAAGGTACGACGACATAATAAGAATGGTCTACGAAGATTACGTGTTGGATAAGAGAGATTATGATGTCGCATTGAGTTACATGATGCCCAAAAATTCAATTGAAGGCAACCCGGTGGATACACAAGCAATGCATGTCGGTAGTTCACGGCAACTACTAACGTGTTTAGGACATTCAAAATCCTTCACACTACGCCTTTCTGTCGAATTGAAGAGCAGACATGATGATTTACAATTCGCTGGTGGGATGGAACTGCCCGATGATTTGAGGGAGGCATACACTTTATATGACGATGAAGAGTTCAATTCAAGATTCGACTACTGTGACAACTCGGATGAAACGGATTCGGTTGACGAGAATTACGCAAAGCTGAATCCGGCAACACCAGTGAAACAAGAAAATCGCTACGGCGAAAAATATGGAAAACCAGTTCCTTTGAAGAGAATGGGGCCTCAAATTTACGAAAGGGAAAGGCCTTATACGTCAGCATTTGACAACATAGAAATATCTGCTATTCATTTAGCAGTTTGACAATGCTATAAATCAAAAGGGGAGTTGGAAACTAGACTGAAGCTCCTAAGTGTGGTCCAAAAATTTGATTTTGACATTGAGAGATCATCCGCTACTATGTTTGTTGCCAAATGTTGGGTGCAAGGATGTGAATAGAGACTGCGCGCAACACCTTTAAACGACTTCCCAAAGTTCCATATTCGAAAGTTTGTCTCTAAACATACTTGTTCAATTACAGAACGGTCATTGAGAGCCCGACATGCAACTCCAGATATACTAGCAGCTCTCTATAAAGACTATGTTGGTGGAGTTGGGCCAACTGTGACACCAATGCATACTGTTGTTGCTATAAACAAACAATACCAGATAAAGGTGAGAGTTCCTTCTACTCAAATCTGAGCTTATGTTGTTCTTTTCCACTAAATACATATGTTGATAGTTATTGGTACATACCCTTTATGTCCTTTATTAGCTGGCTTATTGGAAGGCTCATAGGACTTTGAAATTTGTTAGAGAACTTGCAAGAGGGACACATAAGGATGGATATGAGAAATTACCGGCATACTTATACATAATTAAGAGGGCAAACCCTAGGTCATTTTCACGTTTAGAATTAGATGATTCTGAACGATTTAAATATCTTTTCTTAGCCTTCAGTGAAAGCATCAACGGTTTTCCTTTCATGCGAAAAGTAATAGTTGTGGATGGAACTTTCCTGCAAGGCAAGTATAAGGGGACTCTGCTTATGGCTACAGGTCAAGATGGTAATTTCCAGATTTTTCCTATTGCTTTTGGCATCGTAGACACCGAATGATGAGTCATGGGAATGGTTCTTCAAACAACTGAATTTCATTATTCTGGACGATGACAATCTGGTTATTATTTCTGATATACATAAGTCAATTGGGAAAGCTATCAATCGTGTGTACTCAGAGCTAGTCAGGGAATTTGTACTTACCATTTGTACAAGAACATACTGGTCCGCTTCAAATGAAAAGAGGCTTTTGGCCTAGTGAAGAAAGCGGCAAATGCCTTCAGATACAATTGTTAAATCCAGCACTTCATAAATACCTAGAGAGTGCAGATGTTCATATGTGGGCTCGTGCTCATTTCCTGGTAATCGGTATAATCTCACAACAAGCAATATCGTTGAGTCACTGAATAGAGTTCTTTCACATGTTAGAGGATTTTCTATTATTTCACTTCTAGAAGTAATATGATGCATGATGACACGATGGTTTTCTGAGCGGAGGAATTCAGCTATAGCCATGAAAACATCCCTCACTCGTGCCGCAGAGAAATTGCTTGCGGTGAGTTACCTAACATGCAAGAACTCTATGTAATACTTGGAATTTTACGTACTCTGTTATACCTAATGTTATACCTAATGTTATACCTACTGTCTACTTACCACTTTGTTTGGCAGACCAAAGTGGATCAAGCTAAACTTAAGTCTGTTGAGGACATAGATAGCAACCAACTTCAGGTTAGTAATGGATCTTCGACACATGTTGTTAATTTGAGAGACAATAAATGTTCTTGTCAAAGATTTGATTTGGAGAAGATACCATTTGTCCACGCAATAGCAGTGGCTGATTCAAGGAAAATATCAACCATAAAATTGTGTAGTCCATACTTTCAACGTTTATACTTGTACAAGGTATATTCAACTGCGATCATGCCAAGAGATTTTGCTATGCCAATACCAGATCATATAAGTGGGAAAGTTTGTTATCCCCCTATGGTGCGACAACAAGCCGGCAGACCAAAGAATTCAAGATTTAGGTCAGCTTTAAAGGTTGTTATGGAACTTAAAAGACCACGGAAACATCACAAATGTGGCCAGTGTAGTGAGACTGGCCATAACCGAAAAACTTGCAGAGCTTTGCTTGCTTGAGATTATGTGATGTCCTGCTTAACGGTCAATACCACCATGGTTTATTTCTATATGCTGCTTCAATTGTGTATCATTACAATTACATTGTCTGAGAATTCTCTACATTTGATTGTATTCGAATAATTCTGTACTATTAATTCTGTAGCCAATAAAAATGTGTTTCCTAGTCTTCTTATATTTAAATGAGTGGGAATTGGCCAATCTCTTGGCCCACATACATATATTTTGTAGCCCATTAAACAAACAACTTTTAAATTACTTATTTCTCTGTATTAACGCGCAAACGCAGCATTTCAAGTAGACAAAACCAACAAGTTATGTTTCTTGGAGAATGTGTCGCGACATTTAGCTTACATAACTATGTAATAAATATGTAGCCTCTCGCTTATATCATTTTCAATCCATGTAACTCTGTAGCTTCTACGATACGTGTTAATAATCGTCCAGTCTGCAAAGTTCTAGGTTAAAAGAGTAATTGAATACTCTCCCCCTATAAATGCCAATGATAGTGGAGCGACGAAAGTTAGCCGCTTTCATTTTTAATCTCCCCAATGAAACTTCTTCCTACGCACAACCAAAAACCGCTTCTCAATCTCACGCAAAGATAAGTTACTTCACTCAATCTGTCAATCTAGTTCTTCCTTAGTACAGTTCTTCGAATCCTTGTTCTATTTGTTCGTCCTTCCTTACTCTGTTGGTTAAAAGCATCGTCTTCCTTTATATTTCATTTCGTCTCCCGTTTAGATCTTCTTTACATTGTATACATTCCTTAATATAGTACTTGTTATTCTAGTGTTATTCTAGTTATCCATAGATCTGTCTGTTCTAGGACTTGAAAAGTGTACCACAAGCGATTCATCTTAATGTATATCTCAATACTTCACCCTCTTGTTGACATCATTAGTCCCTTGCTAATTTTTGTTTATCTATCTTAATTG
Source organism: Lepidium campestre (assembly GCA_009757365.2). NCBI lineage: Eukaryota > Viridiplantae > Streptophyta > Magnoliopsida > Brassicales > Brassicaceae > Lepidium > Lepidium campestre. The sequence goes on along the minus strand of WJSH01000984.1, from coordinate 6,959 downwards.
TTAATTTGTTACTCGGCTTCGTCTTCCGTGTATTGTTCATTTGTTGCTTCACTGTTAAAATTAGTAAATTCCCTTTAAACCCTTTTGCGATGTTCGGATCTCATCCATGCTTCCTTTGTCTCTTGCATGTTCTTCTTCTTGAACTCACTAGCATACGTTTCTTCCGAAAGTTGCCGATCTGACGTAAATGGTCTTGTTTTTACATCACAGATATGGACAGGAGAAATCAAAACGCAGATCTCTGATGACTCTTCTGAGGAGTTGGCTTCCGATTGGAGCGACTCACGTGGTTCAGAAGACAGTCCTAAGACCCACGAAATCCGCAAGAAGAACATCTTCCTAGTTGGTTTCTTTGATAAGCTCCAATCGTGCTCAATGGAGGTTGCACATGCCAAGACTTGGTTCTGTCCAGCATGCGTGGACAAACAAGGAGCTACTTCTCGTTACAATCTCCAAGCTCTCCTTACACATGCCAAGACAAAGTCAACTGTCCGCATGAAGCTCCACAGAGAGTTCGTGGCAGTTGTGGAGACAAAGATGGCTTTGCGAGGACAAGGAGACAACGCTGATGGGGCTGGGGAGGAAGACTGAATGTTCGGGATGTGGAGGGGGGTTTCCGCAGAGAGGCCGAGAGAGGTAATAAACGTGGACGACAATGAAATTGTCTGGCCACCAACTGTGATCATAATGAACTTGCGCCTCCGCAGAGATTACCGGGGAAAAGTGAATTTCTTCTCAAGGTTTTCCTTCTTAACTTTTTTGATTTATTCATTTACTGACCATATCTTTCCCCTCAAGTGGATTGGCATTGGCAATCCTGAGTTGATGCAGCTTTTTGAGAGTTACAAACCTTTCAAAGCACGGTCTTCATATGCCCCGACGGGTCATCGCAGAATAAGTACTTTGATTTTTGAGAGCAATCTAGAAGGTCTCCGCAATGCCGAACGCCTCCACGCCCAATTTGTGCAAGAAGGGTTAGGCCGCCAAGTGTGAGAACGTCAAGGTAGTCTCATGTGTGGAGATCAATTCCAACTCTTTGACTACATGGCGACCAACCAAGACATGGTCAACTTCAACCAGCACACTCAAGGTACTTCTATTTTACTCTTCCAACTTACTTTTTTCGATTATGTTTGTAGCGTTTACAGTTCCCTGACGACATTGATCATTTGTTTTCTTTTTAAGCAACAACAGGTCCTCGGCCATCAAGTATTCCATGAGGAACTCGGCTGAATTCAGGAGCCCGGCGAGTTCAAGTTCTGGAAGGGTTGATAAATGCCGCAGACTTATGTAGTTGGTTTGCTCGCCTCTACATACCCGTTGTCATCTTCACTCACTCAACTCTCTTCAACCCCTCTCTCTCTCTAACTATATCATCTTAAAAACTCAACTTTAGCTATAATTTCCTTTTGCTCTACTTCCCTGTTTCTTAGTCTTTTTCCCCTGCTTTCGGGATAAGACTTTGTTTTCAGGTACATCATATTCGCTATAGGAGGTTTCGTCGTCCACGTTGGCTTGGTTGCTTATTGTGGAGGGTTCGCTTTGCGGGTTTAGGATACTTTTCTAACAAATTTTTTCTTATGTCTCCATCTTTTGGCTTTTATCTATGTTTAAATCTCTTGATTTCCCTTGTTAGGGCTTCATTTCCAGGGATTTAATCGTTGTCCGCTGGCTGATGTATTCGAACTTTGTATTTCTTTTTGTTTTATTAATAAAATACTAGATGACAAAAAAAAGGCATCCAATGGATCTGTTTAGGATATAATATTTATTGATTTACTAATCTTGATCATTCCCTTGAATTTAGACATCCAATTAAGTTTAATTTTTTCATTCAAATAATTTATTTATAGTTTAATAAGTTATCATGTTTTATAGGTTTCTTTTCCATGCGTTGTCGATTTAAAGTTTCTGTTTTGTAGGTTTCTAAGACCATCTTTGTAGGTTTATTGTTCATTCCTCGTCCAGAATTTTAAACACATAGGTTTTGTAGGTTTGCATTCGCCTTCGTTGTCGAATTAGTTCTTCTCTTTTTGTAGGTTTGTTTTTCATATGTTGTAGGTTTATTGTAGAAAGTTATCTTTCTTTGTTGTAGGTTTATCTCTTACGCATTGTAGGTTTATTTTTTCTTCTTTCTCAACTTTGTTCTCTAGTTTTGTAGGTTTTTATTCGTGTGTTGTAGGTTTATGTAGCCTTCAAGGTCGATTTTATATTTCTTCTTTGTAGGTTTACGTTTCAAAGTTTGTAGGTTTACAAGTTCTAATTTTTCTACTAAGTTCTCATGTTTTGTAGGTTTATTATCTATGTGTTGTTGATTTTAAGTTTCTTTGTTGTAGGTTTATAAGGCCTTCATTGTAGGTTTATTGTACATTCCTTGTTCAGAACTTTAAGCACATTTGTTATGTAGGTTTATTTTCGCATTCGTTGTCGATTTAGTTCTCCTGCTTTGTAGGTTTGTTTTTCGTTTGATGTAGGTTAATATTTGCAAGATATCATTCTTCATTGTAGGTTTACCTCTCATGCCTTGTAGGTATATTATTTCTCCTGCTTTGTAGGTTTGTTTTTTGTTTGTTGTAGGTTTATCTTTTGTAGGTTTGTTGTTAGTGTTTTGTAGGTTTATCGCTGTAAAACATCCTTCTATGTTGTAGGTTTTCATTTCAGATATTGTAGGTTTTAGTACTTTTTCGTTTGATGTAGATTTATATTTGCAAGATATCATTCTTTATTGTAGGTTTATCTCTCATGCCTTGTAAGTATATTATTTCACATGCTTTGTAGGTTTGTTTTTCGTTTGATGTAGGTTTATCTTTTGTAGGTTTGTTGTTAGTATTTTGTAGGTTTATCACTATAAAACATCCTTCTATGTTGTAGGTTTTAGTACTTCTTTGTTTTTGTCTTAAAGATCTTGTAATGTAGGTTTAATTTGCATATATTTAGTGTTTGCGTTGTAGGTATTTAACATTTTCTTGTAGGTTTACTTTTGGGTCTTCAATAGCTAGCTTATTTTCTTTCTTTGTAGGTTTATAATTTTTGTTTTGTAGGTTTGTCGTTGTCGACTTAGTTCACATGTTTTGTAGGTTTGGTGTTAGTATTTTGTAGGTTTATCGCTGTAAAACATCTTTCTCTGTTGTAGGTTTTCCTTTCAGGTATTGTAGGTTTTTCGTTACTATTCATCATCTTCAATCTAAGTTCTCAAAAATTTCAAAATTTTCTCATTAACTTTGTAATTTTGTGTTCTAATCAACTTACCCAACTAATATTCAACACAATGCAATTTCATTCACTCAACAAAACCCTCAAATTTGAGTTTTATGTAAAATACCCAATTTGGAGTGGTGAACTTCCATGAAAATGGAGTTAATGAATTCATACATTGAAAGAGTTATGAAGATGATTATACAGTACCTAAAGAAATTGACACAAAATCACAACAAATCTGGAAAAAAAAAATTTCCTCCTAAGAAGAAAGAAGGCAAAACAGAAATAAAATGAAGAATGGTAGATATTCATGTCTTTTACTCACTTTCTAAAATGTCAATGTTGACAAAAGATTATGTTTGTAATTAGAACATCTTATTGGACTATTCTAGTCATTATTTCTAATTATATTAGATTTTTCATGTGTAGAAAATATTAGTTTTTTAATTTTTTTTTAACTTTTAACCTAAGTGGTTCTCATTTCAAAATATGTTTTTTTTTTTGTCGTTTGTTAATATTAAAAATCAAGGTGGAATACATTGTTCGAATACATAAACTGACAAAAGATTAAAAAAATTCCGAAAACTATGGCTAAAAAAAGAAGCTAAATTATAAAACCTGGAAAAAACTAAAATAAGACACTTATAAAAATAAACTCAAAGAACCTACTACCCCGGATCGAAAACCACCAACGACTACAAGAAGCTCAAACTGATGGCGGAACCTCGTATGGCGAATATATGTACCTTACAAATAAAGAACGAGTTGTTATACCGGAAAAAATGAATCCAAGTGCTAGAACTGCACAAAACCACAGAAATAAGCCAAGCTGAAGGCAAGACCGACGAAAAACTAAACGGCATTAAAAGACAAAACAACATGACACACTTCTTCCAAAAAATGGCAAAGTCGAACACATAGCCAACCAATAAACGTCTCGATAAAGCCCATATAAGACCAGACCTCGATCAGATCTTAAAAGTATAGACAAGGAACAAACCAAACCTCTACACAGAGAGACCAAACCCGGATGAGCACAATCACTGATCGAGCCCGTTGAGAAAAAACTATACGATCAGCCTAGTGAGCAGATAAAAGAGCCTAAATCGAATGGACCTAACCTAAAACCAAACTAGGGTTAAACAAAGAACTAACCAAAATAAACCCAACCATACACCCAAAGGAGAAGCATAGATCAGCCGGATAAACAGAGGGAGATGAGATAATTGAGCAAGAGTCACGGCGTGAGTCTTCCGGACGCCATTGACGGCGGCAGCGTGGACCAGCAAGGAGACGTTGATCCCGGACAAGGCTCAGTCGAGAGAACCTCTGATCCTCAACCAGTCATGACCTCACCTACACATGGAGCCCCGCCTCGTCTCAACATGAATACCATTGTCGCAGATAAACGCAAGAGAATGACCCCCACCAAAGAAGGTTGTCAGTGGTACTCAACCGTGAAGAAACCGTCGCTGAGAAACACCGCACTATGGATCGCCGGTGGAGGATAAAAGAGGGTGAACAATGTCGATGTTGTCGAACTATCGCACGCCGTTCACCTGCAAAACATATCAAAGAAAAAGGATTTTGGCGGATAAGTCTTTGTAGAGAGGAAATCTCGAGGAGAGAGAAAGTGAAATATATACATGATTTGATCGAAATATTCAAAATATGTTTACATTCATGTGGGTCACATAATCTCAATAAAAGTGAGCTTCTGAACCTAATGAAGACTCCTGTTATGCTATCCATTTAGAGGTCGTATGCATCATTTTGTGCAATTCCTGTAAATGGCTTATCTCATTTGGAAGTAAGAAAAGTAATTTTATCAGACGTGAGAAAAAAAGTTACTTCATTGGTAGCATTTTTCTTGCTTAGTGGTGAAATATTCAGAGATTGGAAGAACAAAAATTAGATTTCATTACAGTTTCAACAATACGATATTGAAAGGATACTATTGTACGAAAGCCCAAAATTTAATCATAAGCATTACTAGATTGCCTAACTTCATTCACCTTCTTTAAATTCCCGACATCGTTCGTTGTACACTGGTGCTTTGTGAACAACTAGTGTTTGAACTTCCACAACATAAGCATACATAAAACAGTTGTTGCCCATTACAATTTACGAGTTAAAACACCAATTGTAATTGAAGGATACAAATGATTCTCTGTATCAATCTTCATCTATGGAAATCTTTTTCCATAAGATAATTTTCTCAAACAATACGTTACAGAATACAGAATCAATGGCAGTTTGCGCACAACCAACAACACTTGCATTTACGTATACATGTAGTTGCCTCTATAGCTTCTGGATAAAGGAAAGAACGAGATCTGTATGTACAGAGAAGAGTTGTGTATCCACGAATAGCTGTTCAGGTCATAACAGCAAAAGCCATACAATCAGCAAAGTCCAGTCTTAAAAGGAAACTACTTTCAGTATGAAGCATCCAATGAGAATGCAAGGGCTCTTACCTTCATGAATGAGCGTTGGCGACTAGGAAATGAGTCGATGAAACTCTCCTTTAGAAGAAGTGATACCTGAAAGAAAGAACAAAATCAAGCTTAAACATAATAATACTTGCATGCTGTCTAAAGTTGATAAAGCATCTTGAGAGGATAACTAAACATAGTCTTCATTTTGAAACTAAGGAGTGGGACATAAGAGAGATGCCTTAGGCTGGAAATATTTTGAATGGTCGATGGAAAACCAAACCTTATCATTGTTGGACTGCACATTTGTTATTGTGTGTGACTGCAGGTTAGAGCAAAGAGAATCCAAGTACGACCTTAGGACATCCAAGAAGCCTTTTGCAGCATCCACCTTCAGATAAACAAAAACAATTAATGAAACGAGGTTAAAAGTAGTGATATGGAAAACTTA
>WJSH01000972.1:128034-147631 GCA_009757365.2 Lepidium campestre | reverse complement strand
AACATTCAGTCCAGTAGTGCGCACAGCCACTATTCGAATGATGCTCGACATTGCTGTGTCTAAAGATTGGCCAATAAAACAACTTGATGTCTCCAATGCCTTCCTCCATGGTGAACTCAAATAACCCGTCTTCATGTCACAGCCGCCTGGATTTGTTGATCCTTCTAAACCACATCATGTTTGCATGCTCACCAAAGCCCTATACGGTCTCAAGCAGGCACCTAGAGCTTGGTTTGACACCTTCAGCTCCTATCTTATTGAATTTGGTTTTACTTGTTCCAAAGCTGACCCATCTCTCTTTGTCTATTATCATGATAGCAAATATCTTGTGCTGCTTTTGTATGTCGATGACATCTTGTTAACAGGAAGTGATCCCAGTCTTCTTCAGGACCTTCTCACATCTCTCAATACTCGCTTCTCCATGAAAGATCTTGGCCAACCATGTTACTTCCTCGGAGTCGAAGTAAAACTCATTCAGCCGGAATGTTTCTTCATCAAAGTGCTTATGCGAATGACATCCTCCATCAAGCCTCCATGTCGGACTGCAACCCAACGCCCACTCCACTGCCAATACGTCCTGACAACACGACAAAACTCCTTTTCCCGAACCAACGTACTTTCGCAGTCTCGCCGGTAAACTTCAATATCTCACCATAACGCGACCAGACATACAATATGCTGTCAACTTCATCTGTCAACGAATGCATACTCCCACCATGTCAGATTTTGGCCTCCTCAAACGTACTCTTCGCTACATCAAAGGGACTCTTCACTTCGGTCTCCACATTCGCAAGACTACTCACCTCACTCTCTCTGCTTATTGTGACAGTGACTGGGCAGGATGTCTAGACACTCGTCGTTCCACCTCTGGTTTTTGCACATACCTTGGTCCGAATCTCATCTCCTGGTCCTCCAAGCGTCAACAAACAGTCTCTCGCTCATCAACAGAGGCTGAGTATCGAGCTCTTGCATCCACAGCTCAGGAAATTACTTGGCTCTCTTTTCTTCTCCGCGATCTTGGTATCTCTCAATACTCTCCAACTCTACTTCATTGCGACAACCTCTCTGCTGTCTATTTAAGCACTAATCCTACTCTCCACAAGCGCTCCAAACACTTCGAAACTGATTATCACTACATTAGAGAACAAGTCGCCTTGGGGCACATAGAGACTCGTCATATTCCCGCTACCCTTCAGCTTGCAGATATATTCACCAAATCGCTTCCCAGACCAGCCTTTGTTCATCTTCGTGCCAAACTCAGAGTCGATACTTTCTCGCCGCCGAGCTTGAGGGGGAATGTTAGCCCACTCAATAATGTAGTCCAGCTACGAATGTGAACGTTGGAGACAAGAACGTTGGAGACAAGATCATTATCCATTCACCTTTATCTTTACCCACTTGTGCTTTAGCTACGATTATATATTTGTATTATTGACACTTGAAGCAAAAATAATAATAAAAAACACTCATTTTTACAAACCTCTCTCTCACAGTTTTATAAAGAACAATAATTTTAATTATATTGATGGTTCATGCAAATAAGGAATTAAAAAAACTAAGCAGCCATATATATATTTATTTAAAAGTAATTTAAAATATTGAATAAGCAGAAATCTGATAAACAAATGCCTAATTATAGTAATGTAAAACTGATTATTTAATATTCACTTAGTAAACAAAACTAATTAATTATGTATTCAATGCCGGAGGTTTGAAAACACCACACAAAACTTTGAATTAAATAATTGTAAATTGTATAATACTAAATTACTTTATGAGAAAAATTACTTGCAAACCAGGTTTCCCAACACATTGATTTGATTTTTAATAAATTAGAGAAAAACAATATCATGAAAAACAAATGTTGATCAGATAATATTTTATTAGTCAAGGAACTAAATAGTGTAATATGCTCTAGTTAAAAAAAAAAATTTAAACTAAATTAAAGGAAGTGCATAACTTACGTAAACATAACTCTCAATTTTCCAACAAAAAATAGTACACAAATCATCAATTATAAAATACGTAAAAAATAACTTTAAATTCAAATATCTTTTTCAACATTAGATTCTAATTTACGATATTAGGGAAAACAAAAGAATAGAGAGACAATGTGATTAAAAAAAAAATTAAATTCTTGTAAACAAATAATTTACAATCAATTCTCATATTGAATTAATAATTAAATTTTAATCAACTATTTTTCTCAATCAACCTTTGTAAGTGAACAAATGTTAATTATGTTGACGAACAAATTTAATATGTGGATTCAATGTTTTTTTTTGTCAACTGATATATATTAAAGAATGAGGATAAACCTCTAGCATAATTACAAAGATCCAAATCAAACGGCTGCACCTCTAAAAGAGTGGGCGAGGTGATCAACACGGTGATTCAACGAACGAGGAATTACATGAAGAGAAAATAAAGAAAGCAAGAACGCAAACTTGAGAACTCCTCCAAGTAAGATGAAAACACTAGCCACTCGTCTGGAGATTGGGACATATGGAGAATAGCCAAACAATCCGTCGCTAGAGCCACCTCCGGAATATTAAGAGAAAGAAGATATTCCATCGCCCAAAGCACGGCTTCGACTTCAACATGGAGAGCAGAAAGGCAACGAGGAACAGGTTGGACACTCATAAAAGCTCCCACAAGATCATCAGAAAACTAGAACCAACCCATGTTAGAGGAAACGTCAGAAGCCCCTTACATATAGAATTATTTGACTACAACACAAACTGGTTGGATTACAAAATAAGTACATACAACTATTTAAATACATATTTTTAATATAAACAGACAAAGAAACGACGGCATCAGGATGTAGATCTTGATCATCATTCATAGAAGTGTGTTCTTCATTTTGCATGCTTACCGGAATACAAACTGCTAAAATTTGGACCAAAATTGGATCATGAATTGAATGCATTTATGTTTCATTACATGAGCGGTGTGTTCAAAAACATATTAAATTTTTTACTTGAGAATCAAAGACAAAATATGTGGGAAATCTGTTTCTCGAAAATCAAATTAAAGTAATGTTTGGGAACTGATACAAGTATTGATATATGTCTGACACAGGTCATTCCTGTTCAGAAAGTGGTGAGGTTAGTAAAAAAGGTACTCATTTTTTGTCTGAAATTACAACACAGTCTTGACCAAAATATGTTATCAAAACGATTTATTCATTCATGTTAAACAAAACACTTTGAGATTTACTATTCTAGCAAATTTAAATTATTTTTATGGTTTACACAGACTGAACCAAAATAAAAGCACCCATATATCTGTTTTGTGAAATATTTAATTTAGGCTAGATACAAATCTCTGATTAAAATTGCATAATATATACGTACATGTATTTAATGTTTTAGAAAGTCCTAATTTAAAATAACTAATTGCATATATCAGTAATTAAGAACGTATATAAATACCACCAATTAATTAAGTGGCATACCGTTGTATGATTAAATAATATTCAAAAGAAAAATTACATGCATAGAGAGTATATCAATTTGTTGAATATATATTAAATAATTGTGGGGTAAAGCAATCCGATAAACATGAATTTAATTTTGAAAATAGACACCGTAATACCCTCTACTAAAAGTTACATAAACCCTAATTTATAGTTTGTGGTTTACCCCACAACAACAACCACAATAAATTTTACCCCAATTATATATAAGAAAATTTAATGGTAAAAGATAATGGTTAAACGTTTCCATCAAAATAACATCCCACAATCGTAAACCATTCCGTATATAACTAAACTGCCATTTGATCAACAACCACATATGAGGGTTTAATTAATTAAATATTTAAAAAACGGTTTTAGACAAAGACTTAAATTACAAACTAGATTTAGGCTTAAGTTCCACTAGTTGAATCAGAGGGTCTCAAATCCTTTTCAAATCTCCTTTCTCATCTAAGTAGAGCGCATAATCCGGTCTTATTCAAGACAACGATTGTGTTTTTCCTTATCTACTATGATTCTACCTTTTCTGATCCAGTATCTCATTATTCTTGCTCTCTGTTTTCCAAAATCTGGCCATACTTTCCCAATTTGATAAAGGAGAATATGTCTTTCCTTAAACTAAAGCACAATCGTCGTCAATATGTACCCGTTTCAAGCAAGCACCAATTACGCCAAAAACCTCGCTTCTTCTTTCTCCGATGAGCTACACTCCTCCTCCGACAAAACTCTTCCAGTTTGATGGCCTCTAACCTCCACCAATCTATCAATGCACTTCCTTAGATGATGAAGAGCCCATCACCTTACCGGATAACCCAAGATTTTGGGTCTTTGATGAGAATGCTATTAGAATTCTAGGCAAACTACTCAACCCAGATTGCCAAGTTATGGTGAAAATGATTGACGTTAGCCCAAGATCTGGAGACTGAAAGACAAAGTTCGAGGAATTGCTCTATCAAGGGATAAATTTCAATTCATCTTTCAAAGGGAAGAGGATCTTCAAACTGTGCTAGCAGAGAGACCATGGTCGTATGATAATTGGACCATGGTTAGTTATGGAGAAATGGTGTCCAAATCCAGATGATGATTTTCTGTCAACAATGTCCATATGGGTTCAGATTCGCAACATTCTAGTAAATTACTACACCGTCGAAACGATAGAACGTTTGGCTGCAGCTGTATGACGTGTTGAAGAGATAGCGTATGATGCTAAAGTGTCGTAGAAGGCTGACTATGTTCGAGCTAAAGCTCTCTTTAACATCACCAATCCGGCCAAAGAAGCTCGTATCCTTAGTTTTCCCTTTGGCGAAAAGTTACCATCAATTATGAATACGAGAAGCTTTGTAAGAAATGTTTCCACTACCAACAGCTTTCTCACGAGATGGCTTTGTGCCCTTGGCGTAAGATTCCTAAACAGACCAATCAAGTACACAAAGAGTCAAGTAGCAATGTTGTTACAGAGACGAATATGCAAAACAAGAACAAGTGTTTGGCTCTCGAAGCTCCATCTCCTTCGACAATGGTCCCTGAAGTCCCTCCTGGATTCCCTGCTCTGCTGGCTCGATTACCTAGAGAAGAACGTCATGTAGCTCATCAATATATGGTGCATGCAGACCCTACTGAGAGACAGGCCAAAATGATTCGTGTCCAACAATCTGTGGAAGATATGATCGAGAAAGAGGCTAATAGTCAACCAAAGATCACTCACGACTTTAACAAGGACATAAGTCAGGTTTTTGTGGCGGATGATGTAGAAGATCATAATGTTAACTCACAGGCAATTACGGATATCAAACAGGATCTACATAACAAAGAGAAACTGTATGAGGTGGCGGTATCATCGGCTCTATTTCTAAAGGATGTACAACAGTCGCCTACTTTTTACATTGGCAGTTTGAAGAGTAAGGAACAAGGCACTAGTCCAAAAGCTAAGAAAGCCAGAGGAAGACCAGCGGTGTGGATGAGGAAACAAAGAGGGGACAGCAAGGCTTCGATGCAGCAGTCTCCTACCAGTCCAACTCGTGCTCCAAGCGAGAGCAGCAAGAGAAAAATGTCAGATGCAGATGATGAGTATGCAAAGAAGAACCAGAAAATTTCATGTAATGCAGTGGCTCCCGTGGTGAAGCCACTGCCATCCAAATGAGTCTAATGAGTTGGAACTGTCAAAGCGCAGGAAACACCGAGACAGTTTGATACATGCGGGAGATACGGCATACGTTTTTCCTGAAATTTATGTTTCTCATGGAGACGAAACAAAAAAATGATTACATGAAGAAGTTAATGGAATCTTTAGGCTATAATAAAATGTTCACAATAGAACCCATTGGTTTGAGTGGTGGACTTGCTGTTTTTTGGAAAGATTGATATGATGTTCATGTTTTGTACGCTGACAAGAGAATAATTGCTATGAAAGTAATAATGAATTCAATTTGCTTTTACATTTCCTTTATATATGGTGACCCTGTACGAAAAAAACCGTAGACAAGTATGAGATCATTTATCAGCTATTGCCATGTCAAGAGATGAGAAATGGATAGTACTGGGGGATTTTAACGAACTACTCGATAACTCTGAGAAATTGAGAGGTCCTTCACGTAATGATTCAACATTCTAGGATTTCAGAGATATGGTCTCTAATTGCAAGCTTAGTCAAGTATACAATTAAGGGAATCAGTTTTCGTGGGCTGGATGGAGAGACAATGTGTGGGTTCAGTGTCGACTTGATCGGAGTTTTGGCAACGACAACTGGTTCAAGCTCTTTCCACAAGTATGAAATACCTTTCTATGTGGGCATCTGATTACAGACCGATTATAGTTCATTTCATAGAGGCAGAGACACAACGTGATAAACGAAGATTTACATATGATCATAGATGGTTTTCAAAACAGGGGATTAAAGAAGCGGTATCAAATGGTTGGAAGGGTGATCACAATAATAATCAGATCTCGTTGACAACACAAATTCATAATTGTCGTACAGAGATATCAAGACGGAAATCTTCAACCTCGACAAACTTAGGCACATGTATTCAAAGACTAAAGAAGGATATCGATACAGAAAATTCCAAAAGCTTCTCCAAATTGTGAGCTGTTGTGTCAACTTAAAAGAGATTTATCTGAGGCTCACAAAGAAGAAGAAAAATATTGGAAGCAGAGAAGTCAAGTACATTGGCTAAAGGCGGGGGATAGGAATACTCGATACTTCCATAATTGTGTTAAAAGTCAGAAAGTGCGTAGTAGAGTACACATGTTGATCAATATTCAAAATAGAGAACAATTCTTTGAAGGATCTAAAGGAGATGTAGCAGTCAAATATTTCAGATCTTTATTCTCGTCCTCTAATCCGTCAAATATCGATGCTCTGTTATCTGATTTCATGACCAGAATAGATACAACAATGAATCAACAACTCACGACCCCAGTTACAGCTGCAGAAATTCAAAGTGTGGTTTTTGCGATAGATGGAAGGAAGTGCCCATGTGCTACTGATGGTTTATGAGCCAAATTTTACCAACAGTTTTGGGATGTGGTTGGATTAGAAGTGTGTACCTCGATTCAAGGGTTCTTTACTTCCGGTATACTGCCCTATGAATAGAATTTTACGTTGATATGTCTTATACTAAAGATTGCTAGTCCATGTAGAATGACTGAGCTCTGGCCTATAAGCTTAAGTTCAGTACATTACAAGATCATATCTAAGATCTTGTGTTTTCGACTCAAGAAGATCTTGCTAAGTATAATATCGTCTACGGAAGGTGCTTTTATATCTGGTCGCTTAATATCCGATAACATATTAGTGGCTCATGAAATGATTCACTCCTTGCGTACCAATCCTAGAGTTTCCAAAAGATATATGGCCATCAAAACAGATATGTCCAAAGCATACAATCGAGTTGAGTGGGCATTATTAGAAGGTATTTTACGAAAACTTGGGTTTGATGATCGCTGGGTTCATTGGATAATGCAGTGCGAACATCAGTTACATATACTGTTATGCTTAATGAAAATGCACATGGATTAATCAAACCAGAAAGAGGTTTGAGGCAAGGAGATCCATTTTCTCCATTTCTTTTTAACCTCTGTGCGGAAGGATTGATTCATATTCTCAATGGAGCTGAGATGATAAAACAAATCAGTGGGTTAAGGATATCACCAAAGTGTTTGGCAATACATCACCTTCTCTTTACGGACGATAGTTTACTAGTTTGTAAAGCCGATCAGGATGAAAGTGAAGCTATTAAAAGATGTCTCCGGCTTTATGAAAACGCCTCTGGCCGAAGCATTAACTACGAAAAGTCATCCATATTTTTGGAGCTAATGTTGATGTTAATGTCAAACAACAAGTTCAACAGATACTTTGCATTACGAAAGTGAGTGGACAAGGGATGTATCTTGGTTTGCCTGAATGTTTTTCAGGATCAAAAAAGAAATATTTAGAATTTTATCTAAGAGAAAATGCAATCACGAATGCATGGCTAGTTCGCAAAGTCACTGTCACAAGAAGGGAAAGAGGTTTTGCTGAAATCAGTAGTATCGGCTATGGCAACATATGCTATGATGTGCTTTAAGCTCCCGGTACACACTTGCAAGAAACTAATCACGACTATGAGGGATTTTGGTAGAGTAGTGGGACCAATAAGGAAAAAATCCGTTGGATTGCTTGGTCAAAAATGGGCAAGCAAAAGAGCGATGCAGGACTGGGGTTCAAAGATTTAGGCCGTTTCAACCAAGCTTTGCTTGGGAATCAAGTGTGGCGTATCGTCACTAATCCACAATCATTGTTAGCACAAGTTCTTAAAGGTAGATATTTATGGAATAATCTTAGAGAGTGGAGTTGGTAATAGACCCTCATATGGATGGTCGACCACGAGCTCCACTATGCAATAATATCGCCACAGATGCAGAGTCACTTGTTGCGAGTTTATGGAATGAACGATATACTTGTTGGGATGCAAATAAACTGCGTAACCTTTTCTCTCCTCAAGACAAACCAGGCATTCTACAACTCGGATTAGTCAACGGACATACATATACACACATATGGAGTTTGTCTGCATCTGGTAACTACGACACACGTAGTGGATATAAACTAGCAGAAGACATGGCAGCTGAACAAAACCCGAGTACACAGTTATCATCACTGTCTGAAAAATATGTCTGGAACAAGGTATGAAAAACAAGAACATCTCCTAAAGTTCGACATTTCCTCTGGAAAGCTGTAGCAGGTGCGCTGGCAGTTGCAGATAAATTGAAGAGCAGAGGAATTTGTCCGGATAATGTATGTGTAGCATGTGGTTTTGAAGGGAGACAATAAACCATGTGTTATTCACATGTGAAGTAGCAAAACGCATATGGAGTTCAACTCAAGTACTTCCACCAAGCCAAGGTTTCTCACAGATATCCACTTTACAAAATATATCCTATATGTTTTGGTGTCAAACAGACTCTCGAATCAGAGAGAAGGGTAAAGACGCAATCCCGTGGTTGTTGTGGCATGTTTGGAAATCCAGAAACGCCCTTATCTTTGAAAAAATTAAACTGGATCGAAATGCTGTAGTTTCCCGTTCATATGAAGAAACAGAGGAATGGCTGGAATGTACTGCAAAGGTTACAACCAATGTGCAAGGCTCAAATGCACACAATGAGATTCGTGAACAGTGGAGTAAGCTCCCATGCTCTTGGCTTAAATGCAATATTGGGACCTCTTGGGATCAATACAGCAAAACTAGTGGAGCAGCTTGGATTATGCAGAATAATCAAGGGCATGTGATACTTCATGTAGACGACAATTTTCCAAGGTTTCACAACCATTACAAGCTGCGATACTGATTTGTTTATGGGCGATAGAAAGTGCACACCACACCCACCAAGAACAGATAATTTTTGAAGTTGACTCAGAAAAAAATATATGAAATACTCTTGGGATGTCAAGCAAATACAAGGCTATGTGGAAGCCTTCTGCAGATAAGAGAACACTAGAATTCAATTCAGAGTTGGTCTTTACACCTCACATCCCACTCAGCTAACGATATATCATTGGCAATTGTGATCTCTGTTACAGTAGAACATCGTCAACAATCTTACATTGCAAAGACGGGACCCAGCTGGTTATCTCGAAATATTGAAGCTGAAGCATCTTAACTTTTTAACTCACTTTAGACAGGGTTAAAGCAATTCCCAGCCTCATGGCTTTTTATCACGTGCCTATTGGTACGATTCATGTTTGTTTCAGATTATTTTGCCAAACTATCTTTCGATCATCAATCCAAATTTACTTTGAGGAATTACATAGATTAAATAAAAATAAATTAAATATATGCAATCCCAAAAAAACAATAATACAAAGTAGTATATATGTTTTGATACAAAATACGTTAACATACACTTGATTACTTAAATAAAAATAATTAAATACAATTTATAACAATAATATTTCAGAAATCCGTACGTTAATTTTTTTTGTTTTTTTTCTAAAAGATGTGGCTTTGCAGAACAATGCTACTACTGAATACAACAATACGCTTCAAATCAATTATGTCACTACAAAACAACAATTTTTCCTTATAAAAACAAAACAAATATCTGCTTATCTCACATTTTCTTATTTCGAGTTCATAGTGATGGCCAAAGAAAATCAGAACACATTAGTTGATGAGACAAATCTTTTGTCCTTGCCTGATACTATCCTCATCAACATAGCGTTTAAATGTGCTACTTCATCTTTGTCAACTCAACTCAACCTACGTTCTGTTTGCAAGAAGATGAAGGAAGTATGTGATGACCATGACATCCTGTCATGCCTATCTCTTCACGAAATTGATTTCATACCATTTTGGCAAGATATAGAGCATGCGAGTACAAGATACCTCTTATTGGCACTGCATGAAAATCCTGAGGCCTTATATCGGTTAGCAATCTCTTATTATTTTTATGAAAACAAAAAAAAGAGGGTCTCCACTTATTCCGTAGGGCTGCAGGATGCAATTTCAAAGATGTTATTTATGTTTACGGCATTATTACAATGTCTATTGCTAATAATAGAAAACAAAAAGGTATCAAAATTCTGTCAAGCTTCGTCAAGCCTTTGATGCCAGACACAGTTAAGGAATTTGATAAAATTTAAAGGAGGGTCGACACAAATATATGGGCGTCCTCATATGAGGTCAAAAGAGTGATTAAAAAGGCTTACATCCTGAAGATGTGTGATTATGATGACAAAACAAAAAAAGTTATTTTCAATCGACAATCTCTGGGGATGTTTTGGTGCTGATAATGATATGGATACAACTGCAGTATGTATAAACTGAATCTGGATTCAAATTTTCAAACTATCGCTAAAAGGTTACGATTTTCCATAAGTTCATGAATTTGTTTATTTTCTTTACTATATTTATTTCTTATTATTCGTGTAATATAATTTTAAATTCTTAACAATATAATGTACTATCTTTAATTTATTCTTATGTTATTTAATTAATTTCTACATTGATTGGTAAATAAACTTCTATATTATTTAATTCAATGTTCAAAGCATCTGTAATAAATTATAATATGAAAGCAAATAAGAAAAAAATCTAATATATCACTAAATAAAAAAGATAAAATAAAATAAAAACGTATATGAATACAAAATGTACAGGTGAAGTCATAAAATAATTATTTTTGGATTATCATAATCTCAAAATAGCTGGAAAATTGACTAGATAAACTAAAACTACCAAAAAAAATTCAATAAAAAATTATTATATAATTCATTATAAAAGATATGCGTAAGTACATTTGTATCAGTAAACTTATCTAAATATAATCTAACACATTAATAAAAATAATTGATAAAGCATGCGTAATATACTTAATACAAAAAATATTATTGAATACATCAGTTACATTTCTCATTAAATAAACTAAGATGCATAGTTGGTATGGAGAACGAATATCTATCGCGATTACAATTACTGTGCAAGTTAGAAGATTTATCAATGTCTCCAATCCAACCATCCCAGTTTTCAGTAAGAAATAATTTGTATTTGCACATTAAAATTTATGAGTTATGAGATTTTTTACAATCTACATGTAATGAATCTTACACGACAAAACAATAACACCATATTTACAGAATATAGATGGCACCGATAGTTCACCGTAACACTATCCAACTAAAAAGAAAATGAAGAACATAGACATTAATTGATACAAAATCAGATCTTCATCTTTCTCCAATACTTGGCTACAAGAATATGAGTACAATGGGTGAGTAAGAATAAAATTTCAATGTGGAAATTTATATTATTTTTCAATAGTTATTAATTAAATATTTTGAATAATAAAAGATTAAGCTTACAGTTGACGTGCTTAACTATTGTAAGGTTGGATAATATTGAGGACAACATCTAATCATGGTGAAGAGAATTAGCTGATTCAAATTCATATAAGATTTGCGCTCGAAAAAAGTTGTGTCATCCGAATGCTTCCAGGCTTGACGTTTTCAATGGATGATGAAAAGGTATGTAATAAATTGGTAGATAATATTTGCTTAAGAGTCAATTCAAATCTAAAACTTTGAAGTTTAACTGTTTGTTATGACAATAATTATTCGATAGTTATAAGTAGAAGATAATACAATATATTACTATAAAATATAAATAAATTTCAATACAATTAACAAGTAATCTATGTTTTAGACATTACAGATACACATAATTACATATAAAAAAACAGTTAACACTACAATAACTAATGGTCTACCCAACATTACTAAAATCCTCTTTGAAAACAACATTACTAAAATCCTATCAGTTATTATAATCTTGAGTCCTCTCTTCGTGTTCACCCTAGACAATACAACATAAAGTTGGCCATGAGAGAAAACATGTTTAGGCAAATAGATACCAACTTGTTTAAGCGTCTGTCATTGACTCTTGTTTATAGTGATTGCAAATAAAACCGATAGTGGAAACTGTCTCCTCCTAATTTTGAATTGCATTCTAGAATTCGATGGTGAGATAATCATCCTAGGTATTAGAACTTTTTCACCAATCTTAGTGCCGATCAGAATTTTAGTTTCCAGCACATGATTCGCTATATGAGTTATCTGAAGTCTAGTACCATTGCACAAACCACCATTCAGATCAATGTTTCTTAATAACATCACATGACATCCAACTTTGAGACGTAAAACATGATTAGGAAGACCAGAAACTCTAACGTTATTCAAAAAATCAAGAGAGTATACTGGATTTTTCATTGATTTGTGATTTGTAGGGTTTATGATATCACAATTGAAATAGATTCTTTCTTCACATGCATTACAAAACGTAATTTGTGTATTTTCCTGAGAATGAAAAACAGAGATATATTTTTAATGTAATACTTGCAACATAGGTCCTTGCATATAGCTCACCATGTAGTCTATCCAGCAAAAGATTGTTGATGATGTTTACGTCATCATTTTTAGGACAAAGAGTAGCCATTTCCTTAAACTACTGTGGACTTTTAGCTTCCAAAACACCATTTCCGTAAACTAATTCTATAATGGATTCAATAGGATCAAGAACATTATCAATTAGAAGCTCTTCCGGTATTTCTATGTCAGCAATACCATCATTAGGCATCGAAAGTCTCCAATCACCAACATATAGAAGCCAATCTGAAAACTCCTCTATTTCTTATTTCTCATTTGCACTAATATCAGGTAGTAACCTCATGTTCTTTCTTAGTTTCAAAAGTTTACAATCTTCCCATAAGTAAGATGAATTGATAGTAGACAAGACAGTTTCTTGCCTTCCTCCACCAGTGATAACAAGTAAAATTTGTCTGAAATCCCCACCAACCACAACAACTGTTTCACCAAATAATTAGTAGAGAAAACCAAATAATTAATCTAGTCTTTCTAATCCTAATGGGCCTAAATTTACAAACTCAATTAATTAAACATAAAAGAAGGGCTAAACATTTTGGCCAAATTAAAACATAATTACAAAGGAAAAAACAGAAGCCCTCCTCAATCATTAGCTCCCGATGTGAACAAGGCTTAACGAACAACCCATCTAAGACAATCCAAGGCTTGGACGAGTTCTGTGCCAAAGGTGCAGTTCCACGCTGCACCAGCAAGGAACCTAGAACTAACACATAAGAAATATTCGATCCTAACTCAAGCTAGAGCAATCAATTTTATGAGATCAAACTGCAAACAACTCAACCTAAAACAAGAACTTAAAATAAAACAAAACAAGAACCAAACAAGCTACTACTAACAAGATAAAACTTAACAAAACTCAAACACAAAACAGAGCAACAAACGAAAACAAAGAGAGTAAACTAGGACAATCGATTTAAGAGTTACTGGTTCAATGATAAGGCAATCGACACCAAGGAAAGATAACTAACCAATGATGCTAAGAGAAACAATTAAGATCATCCTAGAACATGAATCACTCAAATGGATCAACCCACTTCCATGGCATTGTCTCCTAATTTAATCAATCAATTAGCTAAAATTCCATTTGCTAATTCATAAACCAAACATCATTAAGATCAAGTTCCCTAAGGCCACTAATCACCCTAACTTCATTTTCCAATGGCTAGGGAAGAAAAACTCATAAAAGGGTCCATAGGGAATTTCATCAAACACCTTCCGAGCAATAAAACTCCTAGCATCTAGATTTCAAATGATCAGGTTAAAACTAGCATTAAACTCACCCTAAATGAAGGAAACAACAATCCTAAGCATCAAAGATCAATCATCAAATCCTAGAGTCTACCAAATCATCAAACCCATAAGAAGACTACTCACACATAACTAAAGAACACAAAAAAAAATAAAAACAAATAAAAATCAACATAATGAGATAAATAAGAGAAAAGGATAAGAGATTCTTTAATAGATTGAAAGGATTGATCCAAGATGAATCATCCTAAGGAGTCTCCAATATCTTCTCTTTAAACCCTCTCTC
This sequence comes from Lepidium campestre, assembly GCA_009757365.2. Lineage (NCBI taxonomy): Eukaryota > Viridiplantae > Streptophyta > Magnoliopsida > Brassicales > Brassicaceae > Lepidium > Lepidium campestre. The sequence goes on along the minus strand of WJSH01000972.1, from coordinate 133,201 downwards.
TAAGTGGCTGCCTAAGATAATGATAAAACATAAGATAAGATTTTTATCTCCCTTAAACATTAGAGTTTTAATTCACTAAAAACGAATCCGGGTTAACCCAAGACAAATTGAGTCAAACCCAACTTAATTAAATTTGGGGCCACGGCGTCGAGCTCATGGGATCGACCTCGGGTGATTTCCAGAAGCAACGTGTGGTGGCTGCGGCGAGAAATGAAACTGTCGTGGCAAAAAATCATGGCCTGTGGCAAGAAATGTTGTCGTCGACCTGATCTAGTTGGGCTGAGGTCGACGGCCTGGTCGAGTCGTGAAAACGTTACCCGGGTGAAGAAAACGTGCCCGCGGACGAGAGAAAGTACTGCTGTGGATCGAGAGTCGTGTGTCCGTGGGTCGAGAGAAAAGTGCTCGATGGATCGAGACCTGGTGTCGGCTTGGATCAGTCGGGCAGGAGGTCGACGACCGAGAACTTCCTACGATCAGATGCTGCGAGCAACCGCGGTCGAGATCATCACGTCGACCTTGAGGTTGACAGCCGCAGCTTCCAGAGGGATTTGTCCCATTTTTCTACCCTTCTTTAAACGAAATCCATTTCTTGATTGTGAGTTCCATTCCCAAACCTCCAAAGTCCAAAGTAAGCTCCAAAATCAATTGAAAAGACTCAAAAGACCGAAAATATGGGACTCGACCTATCTAGGACTCTAAAATGCAAAATGAATGGAAATCTACACTAAAATGTGAATGCATGAGCCTTAGATGATGAAATTGAGCTACAATATGCATGAAAAACTAGTAAATAATGAGGTATATCAACTCCCCCAGACTTGTCATTTGCTTGTCCTCAAGCAAACAACCGACAATCCGAAAGAGAAGTTTGAAAGTGGGAACTCAACATATCAAGAACATAGCATAGATTAACCTATAATAACCGATGATAGTGACCACATTTAGCCAAAGACATGATTTCCTAATGATCTCTAACTTTTCAAGGCTTATCAAATCTTTTTCAAACAATGAACGTTCACAAGAATCAACAAACTAGCCTATCAACCAATCTTCATATTCGTTATTCTCAAACATGTGCAGTCTCACTAATGGATAGACAATAAATGCCACTTGGCTAGGTAAGAAAATGCAATAAGGCACTAAAGATGTGAGTGCAAGAAGGCTATAATATTTTTCGGTGACCAACTCTCAAAAATTAGGAAGGCCAATCATTATGCAAAATCATACTAAGACAAAAACAATTGAGGCATACAAGTATTAGCTTCCATTCTACCCAAATCGAATACAAGTAGTCTACCCCAAAACCATTCTCAAGTGTAACCCATTCGAAGACTAATTCCTAGCAATCTTCTACCCTTTTTCTGATTTTCTTTTCTTTTGCACTCAAGGAATCAAGCAAGGAAACTTTCAAACACATTGCACACATTTTTTTTAGAACAAATGAGAATCACTTTAAACACAAGTTGTTACTTCATTTATTTAACTAACCCTCTAGGCTTTTCTTTCCTCTTCTTTTCTCTTTTTCTAGGCTTAATCCTTTCTTTTTCTTAGCCCTTTTTCTTAGCCCTTTTTCTTTGCTTTCTAGAGGATCATTTCTTATCAATTGATACAACTTAGAGCTAATCATTCTTCCATTTTTCCAAGGTATAGTGCTAATCTCTTTCTTTTCTCCATTTTTCGATCTTTCTTCCCAAGACCCAACCAAATTTGGTTTAACCCTTTTCTTTTCATCCCAAGTCCCAATTCTTTTGTTCCCAACCAAGAAATCTACCCCTTCTCCCTTTCATTAGTGCTACTCTACTCCAACCGAGCATAAACAACAATAGATCAACAACCACCTAATGCTAGCTCATGATTTCCTAACTAGCAACAAATGAAAACTAATAATTGTCGTTTTTATACTTGCACTATTTTTCACATGAAGACATTATCAACAAGAGACCTCACTCAAGCAATTAACAATGGAGCATAAAAGAAAAGGCAAAGGTTCAAGGTGGGAAACCATTAGAGGAAATGGCTATTTGGACTAACAAAGTGTGCTTAATTGTGGTGAAGATATTCCAAATATGTATAGGTTACCATGACAAATCATTGAACAACCATTAATGAGAGATTTAGATTCAATTAAGTTCAAATAGATTTGAGATTGGCATTAACACTAGCAAGCATAATCAATTCGGCTAATTGCAAGACAAAGAAGTCAAAGCATGAAGCATACAAGTTCAATAAGGAAGTGTCTAAACACAAAACGAGTTCCCAATCAAGGCTATTGACTAAGAGATACACCAAGTTCTCAACAAAATTACGTCATCATTCCCTATGAAAGTGAAATGCAATCTAAGTGCTTATAGACCAAACTAAGAATGTAAATGCAACTAGATGAGAGGTTTAAAAACAACTCGAAAACCGAAAATGCTAGATGTAATGCATGACTCAAGAAAAAAAAATCAACACAACTCAAACACAAAGTCAAATATCCTTCCCCTCCCCCGGACTTACTTCTCACCGTCTCGGTGAGAAAGTGAATCCAAGAAAGAGGAACCATCAAATGCAAAACACAAATAGAAGAAGAAAAATGAAATATGTACAAAGGTTGGTGAAATTGGTACCATGGTTAATGATCGGAGACTCCAAGGTCTCGAGCATGATCATAAGAATGATATTCTTTTGCAAACTCCCGACAGAGGTTCTCTTCCTCATGTGGATCATACCCGAGGAAGTGGTCAATGTCTATGAAAGTCATTATTTTTGGGGCAGTTGTGGTTCCTTTGGGTGTTTGGAGGGTTGAGATTGCGTTGTAGAAGGCTTATCTTTTGAGTCCTTCGTCTTTGATGTCTCAGTTGGTGCTTTTCCCTTTCTTTTTGAGTTCTTAGTAACACGAGGTGGATGGTTGCGGGTCTTTGCTGGCATTGTTCCTACAAAGCATCAAAGAAAATATAAGCCCAAAGATAATTTATGGAGATTGTAAAATATTGCCAAATCAATTAAGCATTGAGATCAATGTGAACTCAATGCAATATCTAAATCAATCTCACAATATTAAATATAGACCACTAGAACCAATCCATCATCAATTTCAAACAATTCTCAAAGCATGGAAAAGTCAATAAAAGTTAACAAAATTAGTCAACTAAGAGTCAACAAGAAGTCAACAATTCCACTAAGAACCAATGTGTAAAATTGGTGAAAATCATTGAAATCTAGCCATGAAATACAACAAATCCTGCCTAAGATTATCAAAAGGAAGAGATAGAGACATAAATCAACCAAAACCCCCCAAAATTTTTCAAAATTTCGTCATTAATCACCTTAAGAACCCTAGATTTTCAAAATTCAAATGAAGCTCATGGATCTTGTTCAAACAACCACTAATTATGCAATCCAACCAATATCTAACTCAATTTAAACCTTCCAACCTAACATTAAGCTCTAATTCCCAAGAAATCAAGAATTGAATTTTTTTACCAAGATTGAGCTTTGGAGATGTAGAAATCATACCTTTGAGTTGTAGAGGTCAATATTTGATGAATGAAACTTGTAGAGATTGCACAAAAATTCAAGTAAAATGTAAAGAAGAAATTTGGGATTTTGTTAGTGGTGAAGATAAAAATGTCTTTGAGAGAAATAGAGAAGAAATGAGTTGAAATCGTGTTTGAGATTAAGTAGAGGAAGAAAGACTTAGCTCGTGGGCCGCAGCGTCGAGGGGTTCTAGTCGAGGGGTAGGTCGACGTGGAACGCAGCCAGAAGGCAAGTTCTTCTTGGCTCGGGCGTCGTGCTAATTTGATCGAGCGAGTGGTCGACGCCGAGGGATTTTTAGAAGGAGGCTGAGCGGTCTTGGACCTCGACCATCTTTGGATCTTTGTTGACCGTTGGAGTCGACCTTGAGCTCGACCGCGGCCCATTTCCAGAGCACAATTGCTCAACCCTTTAGCCATTTCTTCTCTTTCCAAGACCTAAGCTTGAACCAACATAGACACACCAAGATCTTTGACCAAAATAAAAATAATGAAACTAAAAGAAAACTATGTACAAGGATACCATGGGATTGCCTCCCAAGGGCACTTGTTTTATGTCTCAAGCTCGACGTTGTCTACCGCTTTTTATGCGTTTTGAGGATCGAAAAGAGGAATCTTCTCCGCAATCACGTCCCGATATTCTGAATTTCCCGAGTGTAATGCATTTGCATCCGGGTCTTTGATCCTTGGGAAAGTCTAACCGGCCTTGGTGTTGTGCTTATGATCCTTGACCTCAAGTCTCGGAGTTCTTACACCATCCTCTGCACATACAATCACACCACAAAGACTACCTCTGAACCCCTTGATAGGATATAAAACTGACCGGCTCACTTTCTGAAGTACCACCTTCTTGTTAAGGAAGTCAATTTTTGCACCAACCGTATTTAGAATGGTCATCCCAAGATGAGAGGGAACGCACAGTTCGGTTCCATTTCTACTACTGTGAAGTCCGTTGGAACTATGCACTTCCCCACCTTAAGTGGGTAATCAACTAACTTCCCCACCGGGTATTTAGTAGATGCATCTCCAAATGAAATTAAAATTGAAGGCTCCTCTTTGTTAACAATTCCCAGCATCTTAACAATCTCAAGCGACAACACACTCACGCTTGCACCCGAATCGCATAAAGCATCATCAAAAGTTGATTCCTCAAGGGTGCAAGGGATAACAAATGTTCCTTGATCTCCTTCTTTAGGCAACACTTTGGGCTCGGGGGGTGCAGGATCAAGCTCTCTGTTGTTCTTCATCAACTCCTCAACCTTCTCTCGGTTCTCTAAATCGCTCTCATGAACCTTACTTGAGCTGGAACTGCAGACAAACTCTCCATACGTGGCATAGGAGCACCAATTTTACACATATTCGCCTTGAATCTAGAGAGTACCTTCTTTTGAGCTTTTGTGAGGAAGCGCTGTGGAAATGGTATTGGTGGCTCATAAGGAAGAGGTTCAATAGCTCTTACCTTCTTATCCTCAACTCCCATAGGCGAATTGCTCTTCTCATTGGCAACATTCTCAACGTGTGTACTAGAATTAACAACCAACTCTTTGTCACTTCTCTTTTCAGCTTCCCTAGGCTTCCATTTTGTGACAGTAGCAACCACCTCAACACACTTACCACTTCCCTAGGCTTCATAACTCAGTTTTGGTATTTAG